>CAWVNZ010001885.1:0-36044 GCA_963930735.1 Dioctria linearis | reverse complement strand
TTTTCTGTAAGATATGGCACTCTTATGCTAAAACTGGTAGATTTAAGACGCACTCACCACTAGTTTTTTCCTATTTGACAATTTATGCGCATGTAAAAATTAACGCTGCTAGTATTAAACCATTTCATCTGAATCAAGAATTACTATCCCTTCGTGGACACTAACTGAAAGTAAATAGGCTAAGTAGGACACGGTATTATAATATGAAAAGATTGCTCACCACGGAATCGAACAGCACCATGAGGAGATACTTATATGAATGACATTTATCTAACTAGTGGCGGATACTACGAAAATAATCTGTGCGTTTTTGTAGCGTAAAGGCCAAAACACAGTGAGAGCGACACAACAAAGTCGCCGTAAATTGGTTGCTGTCAAAGATTCGAATATATGGAAGTCCCATATACTTAACACAATGAGAGCGGACTCGACAAGCTGCCAACAAAAAGTTTTGGGAAAATCTCTAAATTAGTCGCCAACTTAATTGACATTTCTGGTGTGGGACAGTGAATAATTGACATTCATGTTATGTGGATTTGGTTATTTTTTATAAAGAATAGCAAATTAAAAGATTGTAGTAAATAAACTAGTTATTAAAAAACATTAATAAAATTAAATTGTTTAACCTTCGCTTTACCGATATCTACCCAGGTAGATATTTCGATTTACTTTTCTTTATAACTCAGTGAAATTTCATCAAATCTCGAAACGCCTCCGACTCAGTGACTAAAATTTTCAGTTTATTTCAGAAAATAAAAAGAAAACCATTTTTTTCGCACCTCTTCATATTTTTTTTAAATTTCGTTGTTTTATATATGCATTTGAAAATTGTATCTACCCGGGTGGATACATACAGTTTATATGGGAATTTGCTAATGTTGAAGTACAATATTTGTAAGGAAAAGAGCAATATATTTTAATACATTATTTATTTATTTTCATGGATAATATAATATAAAATAACTAATAATATAATAAAAGTATATACAGAAATATCAAAAAGTAAAAAAAAAATAATAATTAAAAATAGTGGAAAAACTATCAGCGTTGGAATGATGATTACATTGTGGATGGACCTGCATGACAACCTTCACACTTTGTTTGTGTCAAGCTGTGCTGTGCGCATACTGGTTTTTTTACACTTGATGCATGTTTGGCGAGTAGCTCTTTTTTTTTTTTGCACTGCTAGTAGCACAAAAAGCATCCACCTTTTTGCTTTATGCGCCCAGATGCATCTCGTTCTGGAGAATCGTCTGGGGTGAAATCCTCGTCCATTTGGTTTGATGCAGCAACCGGCTCACCTAAAATACATTCCATTGCCGCCTTGATGTGGAATTTTGAAATAATGTTTTTTATTTTCGGCTCTCCTTCTAATTTGGGGAATGCATAATTGTTCACCAACAACTGCAAAAATTGATGGACGGACGCGATTTTTTTCACACTGCCTTCCGGATTATTGGATGAGAAGATGATGTAAGCTGCAAGGGCTGCGATATCTAGAACATTATAAAATAATGCTAGAGGCCAGCGTTTTGTAGCCCTCTTCGTGGTATATTGAACTCAACATTTTATCCATCGTGTCCACACCACCCTTTGGTGTGGTTATAATAATGGATTATTTCCGGTTTTTGTTTTGGGACCGGAAACAGCATTATCACCCATGCATCGTTGATAATAATACCACGGCTCTACCTTTTGCGGGGACGTACGAACACATGGCTACATTTTGTCCCAAATCCAAACTCAGTGGAGTAAACTGGTCGGTTCTTCGCTGCTTTGAAACGCATCGGGTAAATAGCGCTTATTTTTTTTTATAGTGCCGACAACCGTCATTTTCCAAGTGACCAGTTCCATGGCCAGTGGTAGAGAGGTAAAAAAAATTATCCATCGTCACATTTCGCCCTGTTCCTTTGTAAGGAGCCCACCAACTCTTTTACAACTCGCTCACCTTGGTTCACATCTCTGACATTTCCTGTCTTTCCGGTGTAAATTTGACCATTCAGGGATACGAAGTTGCGGAATCACAAGCCACCAAATTTTTTATGCCATACTTTGCCGGCTTGGAGGGCATGTATTGTGTGAACTTGGTGCGTCCCCTGTACCCATACAATTGCTCGTCTACTGTAATTGATTCATATGGTCTGTAATATTTCTTTAGGTTCGAGTTGATCATCATAAAAAACATTCCGCAATCGGTGCAGCTTTATCCACTTCTTGGCGACCAGCTCTTGTAACATGCCAATCGAACCGAATGAACGCAATATTTGCTGGAATCTGTTCCTAGACATCGTAGCACGATAAAGTGGGCACGAATTTTGTTTCCAGAGTGTACGTGCAGCCTCTGATTTGATTTATGAGAGCCCATTACCAGCAAAATTCCAGAAACGCATAAAATTCTATATCCGTAAGAGGCTCCCATGTAAGGGGTTTTTTTATTGGGATTTTTGCTGTTCCATTCGGGCGCAGTCTGCTTCGGCTCTTTTGTTGGTATACCTACATATAAGGTCTGTAATGGCGGAACTCATGATGCAAAAAAAAAGTATCCTTTTCCGACAGATTCTTGGTGTTTGGGTTAGGGCCGCTAAACAATGAATCACGAAAAATATTGTGGGCCACCCTTTCGTTGCAACGTCCGATGGATGTTTATACCATTTTTGTACCATCCTTGCTCACAAAATAGCTTTCATGAGACGAAGAAGCTTCACCAGCATCACCATCATCGGACTTCATCATCTGAATCCCTATCAGAAATTAACTCTACATCTATATCTCCATCGTCCACTGCGCCATCAAAATCTAAATTTGCCTCCTCAGGAATATTATCTTCATCGCTATCATCACCTCAAATGCCCTGAAACGTCCTTCCTCCTCCGTTTTCGAAAATGACCTCTTGCATTTGCCTAAAATAGGGCTTGCCTTCTTTCATGTGATAACCTAAACCACAAAAATAGAGTTTTTGAAAATTTAATGCAAACAATTGCTGTAAATATAAACCACAGTTGAATCGAGCGGCCGGGCAAATAAACTTTTTTCCAGTAAAAGGTGTGTATATTGAAATATAAAAATAATATATATGGCCGTAAAATATTTGCACGAAATTGTAAAATTCGATTCAACCGTGAGTATAAACAAAGCCTAGGTCATATGAAGCATTAAAATGTGCAATAAATGCAAAAAACTCACCTGCCAACCGCTGACGCAGAAAAGATATTCAAAATTCGTTTCTGTATTCATATTTATTTATTTTTTTAGCTACACAACTTCTCACTTGAAAATTTCAATTGAAAGTAAAGACTATCTAAATCATGAAATATATTTATATATACTTTACCGAAGAAATACACGTACTAGAGAAGTACATTATCTTAATTTTTGCAAGAAATACTACTCATTATATTTTCCAGCCAATCGTGAAGCGGCCATAAGGTCCTTGTCATATAAAATACCTGAATAAAACAATCGCTTTTACACAAAGCATCTGAATCATGAAATATACTTCCATATGCTTTACCGAAGAAATACACGTACTAGAGAAGTACTATCTTTATTTTGCAACAAATACTTCTCATTATATTTTCCAGCTAATCGTCCAGCTGCCATAAGGTCCTTCTCAATTAAAATACCTGAATAAAACAATCCCTTAACATAAAATCCCTTGTTTTTACCTATTTGCATATAATTTCAAGAATGAAAATTGTATTTACCATACAAAATGTATGAAGAATATATGTATCTACCTGGGTAGATACAGGTACGAATGTGCATATAAAGTTTTTCGGTAAAGCGAAGGTTAATTAGTTTGAGAAATTATGAGTTTTGAGGAGGAATTTATAGAGAAAAATTGGGAAAAAGTTATGCTGTACGATAAACGTCATCCCTTGTATGGCAATCTCATCTTCTTTTTTTTAGCTTTTTCTTTATGCTTTTACAATTTTAAGAAAGCCGCATAAGCTATACTAAAAATTTTTCTTAGTTCTTTCGTTGTTTCCATTTCTTTTACAATAAATAAAACAGTGACTGCTGTCAAAAACATTTGTCGAGTCGCGTCCACTGTGTTTTAAATGCGATATTGTTGCCAACTAAGTTGCCAGCATTGTTGTGTCGCTCTCACTGTGTTTTGGCCTTAATGCAAAGGTGCATGTTGGATTGTAATGCAATTTATCTATGCTCACTTGAAAATTAATTTGTCATACATAGACGGCACTTTCTTTTAACTTTTATATGGAACTACGAGTCGCCTCTATCGGCTCACTGTTCACTATGCATTAAAATCCCGCTATGAGTATTTTGCAGTGATGATCGTTTAAGCCAAGTGCGTAGGTACACGCGCAGTCATATATATATATTGTACAATTCCCCAAATTGCAAATTTCTGTTGCATGCACTACTTTTATCGATTTTATTGCGACCTTTGTTATAAATCTGTGAATCTTTATTTTAGATTATGATAATGAAAATTGGGGCTACACTTCGAGTCAAGAATTTATTCTCTCCACTTTTGAAATAATTTTGAGAAAAAAAATGTTTTGTATATTTTATACAATGTGTCTGTTGTTGATAATGAATTAATTAATTAGAGTCTAAATCCCGGACGAGCCCCCAAAACGTAAGCTGACGTCTAGGGAATTTATTACGTCCAGCTTACACTACCGCAAGTGGAGAAGGATGTAATTAAAAAAAAAATATATATATATAAAAAATTTTCCTTTCACGTTACTATGTGTAATTTTGAATTTATTTATAAACTCTTAGCAAAATTGGTTTCTCGCATCGAGAACGTGTGGGATTCTTTCCCTTTAAAAGTTACCTAATACGGCTGTCCTGCTACCAGAGATTTCACTAGCTAAATGTGAGTAATATTGTTACGAGCGTGGCCTTAGTTCATTATTTAAAACACAATATTTCAGATATAATTCAAAAGTTCTTTCTTTATTTAACTTTACTGTTTACTCTCACAAATTCACACATAATTATCAAATCAACTCTCTATTTATCGCTAGTACTGTACTTCTAATTATCGCAATCCAAATAGTTTACTTCGTTCACTTCGCTGTCTGAAATAATACTCGCCTCCTGGATGTGAGCAGCGCCGTATTTATACTCTACGAATTATCCTAGAACCTTCCAGAACTGAATGCCAAAGATGTCGAGCCAGGGAGCAAGCTATTCGGGGAGAGCCTAGAAATCAAACAGCGACTAGTCGCATCAGCTCCCCTGTTCAGCGGTCGGAAAACATGTAAAAACCAACTTCGGGGGGCAGAAGTTGGTTGGTAGAGTCGACAGCCCCGAAGTCATCATTCAGATAGCCCAGTTGCAGAGAAATAATAACAGTCTTGTTACATATGGAAGTGTAGGAAAAAATGACTGCGTTGTCACTATCGACACTGGAGCTTCGAGATCAATTATTAGAGCGGATCTTGTCAAGAACAAATGGCTTCACAATACCACCAAAAATTTACTAAGAACAGCAACTGGAGCCGCAGCACAAGTTTTTGGAGAAATAACTTTGGATATTCAACTAGGTGAACTACTATTTCCTCACAATTTCCTAGGTTCAGACATAATGGATGAATGCATCCTTGGAGTAGACTTTATGACCACATATAAAATAAATTTAGATGTCGGAGAACGAATACTCAAATATGGCAACATAGAAATTCCTATGAGACTAGGAGGAGGAACAGATTATCCTGCAAAAATAAGGACGATGGTCTGTGAGAATATGACCCTCTCCGCGTTCTCGGAGACGCTAGTATGGACAAAGCTTACTGATGACATCGGGACCTGCCGATTCTATCTGGTGGAGCCTAACCCTACAAAGTAACATCGAACATCATCGTTGGTAAGACTTTAGTGAAGACAGAAGGCGCAACATTAATTCCAGTCAGAGTGCTCAACACATCCGAAAATGAGGTACAACTAAAAGAAGGTGCTACAATTGGAAATTGTGAGCCTGTTTATCAGATTGTTAATTTGGAAAATGGTAGTAATATTAAGGAGGCGATACGTATAGCAGCTACTACTCAACAGGTTCAGAAAATTCTTTCATCTAGTGCCTTAAGTGAACAGAAATACAACTATTCCAAAGAGATGATCGATGAATTTTCGGAATTATTTGCAATGAATGATGATGATTTCGGCAAAACAAATCTTGTCCAGCATCGGATCACAACAGGAGATTCTAGGCCCATTCGGCAACCACCACCAAGACTACCATTATCCAAACAAACAGAAGTTGCAGATATGATAAATTCCATGAAAGAACAAGGCATAATTGAGGAATCTAACAGCCCTTGGACATCGCCAGTTGTTTTGGTCAGGAAAAAGGATGGCAGCACCCGATTCTGTGTGGACTACCGCCAACTAAATAATGTAACAAGAAAGGATAGCTATCCGTTACCAAGGATTGATGACACATTGGACATCCTTTCCGGAGCGCAATGGTTTTCCACATTGGATTTGAAGAGCGGTTACTGGCAAGTGGAAATACATCCCGAGGACAGAGACAAAACTGCTTTCTCAGTTGGAAGTCGCTTATGGCAATTCAAAGTTATGCCATTTGGATTATGTAATGCTCCAGCCACATTCGAACGACTCATGGAATGTGTTTTACGAGGATTAACCTGGAAAACATGTCTTGTCTACTTAGATGACATAATTGTTATCGGAAGGACATTCGAAGAAGATAAAAACAACTTACGGGACGTACTTCAAAGACTGAGAGATGCGAAACTGAAGCTCAGTACGAATAAATGTGCTCTATTCAAGAATGAAGTAAAATATTTAGGGCACATAGTTTCATCACAAGGAGTAAGAACTGATCCAGAGAAGATAAGAGCTGTGAAAAATTGGCCTGTTCCAAAGAACAAACATCAATTAAGGTGTTTTCTTGAATTAGCTACCTACTACAGGCGATTGGTAAAAGGTTTTGCAGATATAGCAAGGAGCCTACATCAACTTACAGAAAAATGAAAGCCGTTCATATGGTCAGATAAATGTAACGAGAGTTTTGCAAATTTGAAGCAACAGCTCTGTGGAACTCCAGTGCTTCACTATCCAAAGCTGGGAAAAACTTTTATATTGGACACGGATGCCAGCAATGTAGGTATTGGTGCAGTGCTTTCACAGGAAGAGGATGGTCAAGAGGTGCCAGTAGCTTATTTTAGCAAAGCACTCTCAAAATCAGAGAGAAATTATTGTGCTACAAGGAAAGAGCTACTTGCCATTGTAAACTCAACCAAGCATTTCCATAAATATCTCTACGGGCAGAAATTTATCCTCCGCACTGACCATGCAGCGCTTAAATGGCTTTTGCAGTTTAAGAACCCTGAGGGGCAAGTGGCGAGATGGATATAGTGACTCCAAGCTTATGACTTTGAAATCCAACACCGAAGAGGACGTATCCATGGAAATGCAGACGCCCTTTCACGACGTCCATGCAAAGTTGAATGCAAACTTTGCGTTCGGCTGGAAGAAAAAGAAACGGAGGCAACTATACAGCTGATGACGGTGGAACCATCGACAGGTTGGAACAACGAGAGCTTGCGAACAGCTCAACGGGAAGACCCAGACATAGCACCTATTCTTGCTTGGAAAGAAGACATGGAAAGACCACAATGGCAAGATATCTCGGAGAAGAGTGAGAAACTGAAGAGCTACTGGGCTCAATGGAACTCCCTTCACGTTGAATGTGGTATATTAAAGCGCAAGTGGGAATCAACTAACGGCGAGTCATTCCGAATGCAAATAGTCGTGCCAGCATCCCACGTCAAAGATGTTCTAGAAGAAATGCACAGTGGAGCATCTGGAGGACATTTGGGGGTGAATAAAACAATTTCCAAAGTACGTGAAAGGTTTTATTGGTTACATATGCGGGAGGATGTTGAGGAATGGTGCCGCAGATGCACTATCTGTGCTTCTTGCAAAGGACCACCACACAGAAGTAGAGGAGAAATGCATAAGTATAATGTAGGAGCCCCATTTGAAAAGATAGCCGTAGACATCGCTGGACCTTTTCCAGAAACAGATAACGGTAACCGTTATATATTAGTTGCTATTGACTATTTCAGTAAATGGCCTGAAGCTTATGCAATCCCTAATCAAGAGTCTACCACAGTAGCGGATCAAGTAGTAATGAATCGGGTCAGTAGATTTGGTGTTCCTCATGAACTTCATTCGGACCAAGGACGGAACTTCGAATCACGGACTTTCCAAGAGATGTGTAAAATTCTGGGAATAAGAAAAACCAGAACAACTCCTCTGCATCCACAATCTGATGGCATGGTAGAGCGCTTCAACAGAACATTGGTCGAGCATCTAAAGAAAGTAGTCGACTATCACCAACGCGATTGGGATCGACATATCCCCATGTTCTTAATGGCCTATCGATCAGCTGTACACAACACGACCGGACAAACTCCAGCAAAAGTGTTATTCGGAAAGGAGATGCGTTTACCTAGCGATCTCAAGTTTGGTACACCCAGAGGTGAACAGAAGTTACCAGACGATTATGTATCGGAACCTACACAACGATTAGCTGATGTACATGAAGTCACGAGAGCAAAATTAGCAATAAATACCGATCGGATGAAGACCCGCTATGACTTACGTGCTAACTCAGCAGGATTTAATGAAGGTGACCTTGTTTGGCTGTACAACCCGAAACGACGTAAGGGATGTTCTCCCAAATTACAACAACACTGGGAAGGACCGTATTCAGTAGTGACTAGAATAAATGACCTAGTATATAGGATTCAGCGGGGTACAAGAGGCAAACGGAAAATCGTTCATATAGATCGTTTATGTCAATACTGCGAGCATCAAGACCGTGGATCACCTGTTGTTCGGGACGAACAATTTTAAGAAGGAGGCAGTGTTACGCGCCACAAAGTGATACAAGCGACATCTATTGGAAATGGAAACAACTTTAGGTTAGTGACATCCTAGTAAACTGGGTTTGGAGAATGGAATATTCAGGAAGGTTCTAGGATAATTCGTAGAGTATAAATACGGCGCTGGTCACATCCAGGAGGCGAGTATTATTTCAGGCAGCGAAGTGAACGAAGTAAACTATTTGGATTGCGATAATTAGAAGTACAGTACTAGCAATAAATAGAGAGTTGATTTGATAATTATTTGTGAATTTGTGAGAGTAAACAGTAAAGTTAAATAAAGAAAGAACTTTTGAATTATATCTGAAATATTGTGTTTTAAATAATGAACTAAGGCCACGCTCGTAACAATAAGTTTTATTTATTTCATGCTAAATTTTCAGTTTTAGGCTTAGTATTAATTTGATTAATTACCGTTCGGATTATTTTAATTGCTTTTTATTTTAAATTATTTCCTTCATTATACTCCTGGTCCTGGTGTCCCCGTGCTCCAGTTTTATTTACGCCATCCTGCTGCGAATTTTTCCGTTTCTTAATTAGCTTCGCTAGTTTTAACCTCCTTTCAGGATCCTATTAATTATTTTCTCCTTTCGTTTTAGAATTTGATTACAACTCGTGATTATTTCTCCATTTTCGACTTAAGATTTTTTTTTCTTTCTTGTCCTGCCGCCGAATTTAACCAGACTCCCCTTGTCTTGCACCGCTCGCTTCTTCCTCTTCGTTTTCCCCTTATTTTTGGGATCGTTCAGATAGGCAGCTGATAATAGGGTGCTTGGAAATGGGAATAACTTCAATTGTATGAGGCGAGTCGAATATTTGGTTAATATCTATTTGCTCTGTGCATGATCATTAGTTTATTTATTTATTTTTTATCAAGTGCTCGTTTATTCATTAAAAATTATTATTATTTGCCACGTATTTAGCATGGTTTAATTTTATTTAAGTCGGTAATTTCATTACGATTAAAATAAAATGTTAAGATCTATGATTATAAATTTCCTTAGGCTAAGTAAGACTCTAAGCTTTTATTTATATTTAGAAAAAAGAACGTAAATTCATATAAATTTTCCCGAAGGTATTAGGTGCGCCTGACAGTAAACATTACATCTTTTTATTGTATGTAGCTTATTATGTCTTATTATTTTAAAGGGAACAAGAGACCTTACCGTGGGTCGGGGTCACTTGGTTCCATTTCAAAAACTGACTGCATTTGGCTAGCGACGCATCGGCTTTTTATTTGGAAATTTGTTTCCATATTTTGAACAATCAGCTAAGGGCTGAGTTATTCATAGTGGGGCTAAAGTACTGTTAGTATATAGCAATTTTCTAACTATTTTCCCGGTTACATGTATAAGGAAATATTGGTTACGCCTACCGATATTGCATCGATACATAACGGCGAAAATCAATATTGCGTGGCTAACCAATATTTTTAAACGATTCCCCAGCCATTGCCATCTTTATTTTCCAGGCCGTGACATCGAAGTTTTTGAATGTATTAGAGTGGTGCGATTTCGTACTTCTCTTATCATTTGTTCTTATGGAAAAATGCATTACTTTCAACTTCAACCTTCTGCATAATGTAAATAAGCCTCCCTAATTTTATTCACGAATTTTGTTATTTGATTCCTTGTGTATTTACCAGCATAAAAATCTAAGTACTTTCTGGAAGAAAATTGTTTATATTTTATTACTCAAACATAACACTACACAAAAAAATGATAAAATGCGTTGAATTCTGTCGCCTTCATACCACAAATCACACTGGAAAGCAATCAGAGCTTTGTGTTTGCCTCTTGAGTTATATGAAAGAAATAAGTCTTTCAATGTTTAACACAAAGTAACTTCTTAAGTATAATAAAGACAAAAAGACAATGTTAACCATTTTTTATATTATCCCGTAATGCTTCTTTCAATTTAAAAATATTTCCAACATTCCATATCAAATAATTCAGTTTTTTCAATTCAAACATGACTCAAAGTATTTTTTAATCAATGAATCGGCAGAGGTACACATTCGCCTCATATTTTCACAAGCTGCGCTAGCTCACTGCGCTGTGAATTGAGCGGACGGCAACGGTATTCTGTGTTTAACTGTTCATAAATTTTAGGTAATTTAATTTAAGGTAATTCAAATATTAGCCTATTTTATAGCCAAATTTGTTGCCTTTATGGTACTATAATTTATACTTTATGTTTTTATACATTTTCAGAAGAAAATCAGTTTCAAACAAAAGTAGATCTGATTTAAGAATATTTGCTCCCACTTTGAAGTGAGCTTTCATTTCTCTGTGAGAAAACACTCAGAGAAGTGAAAGCTGGTATGAAGGCTACAGAATTGAACGCATTTTGTCATTTTTATGTGTAGTGCTATGTTTAAGTAATAAAATATAAACAATATTATATAATATGAAGACCTCTATACGTCGACTTAAAATCATTGAAAAGTTCTATAGAAAAACAAGACCATGCCACAATGAAGGAATTAAATTCGACAATGTCAAAATTTGTTGAACGGCAGCGCAATATCTTAGAGTCCTTTGCATCATAAAATTTTTATCGCTGCAGTAATTCATTGGAAGTTAAGCTACCAAAAGTATAAATCGAGGCATCCATCGGTGATTGCATGGATTGGCCATCCTTTCAGGATTTATTTGTTACTTCAGTGGACAAAAGGGATGGACTTTCCGACCTACAGAAACTAGAGTACCTCAAAAGACTTCTAGAAGGAGAAGCAGCAGCATTAATCAAGTATATAACTGTGACTGACCACAATTACCAAGAAGCTTGGTCCAAACTAGCTGCACGCTATGACAAATAGAAGCATATTCTCACATCATACATAAAATCTTTCCTCAATCAACCCAGTTTTAACCAGTCATCATTTATTCAGTTACTACAACTCACAGATTTTTTGGACGAGCTAATCCGCGGTATACAGACCTTAGGTGCAGGGCTTCCAGTCGTGACCCATGGCTGATTCATTTAGTTTTAAACAAAACGGACCTCGATTCACGCCAATTGGGCGAAGGAAATGGCGGATAAAGAATTTCCATTATATGAAGAACTTCTTAACTTCTTATGTAGAAGATGCGACGTACTTGGAGCTTATAAACCTTTAGTAAAAAAACGCAAGTAGGCAGAAATAACATGCGAAATCTACACTCAGCTTTTAATCATAAATGTCAAAAGTGTTCACAAAACCACCAAGTGTATTTCTGTCCTGAATATAAGGCTTTGGACATCACAGAAACACAAAATCTTGTCACACAAAAGTTGTGTTTTAATTGCCTCAAATCAGGACAAAAGAGAATCCAGCCCTCACAAACAAGTAACTTCACATCACATCACGCGTAACAATCAGGAGACAACAGCATCTTCAACAAAGCTCAATCCAGTTTCACCGCAGTTTGTACGAGCCCAACCGTCAGGCCCAAATTATGTAAAAGATACATCACCGAACCTCAATTCGCTTTCGGCAATCAAAGGAAAGGAAACAAAATTAGCAATTCTTCCGACGGCATTGGTAAACATAAGGGATGTCAACGGTGCAATTCAATCATGTCGTGTCCTAGTAGATTCTGGTTCCCAAGGAATACTCATAACCGAAGATTGCACACAAAGGCTAGGATTCAAACGAATCAGGGCAAAAGTAGCAGTATTCGGGTTGGGATTATCAAAAGCGAGTTCAGCCATGGAAACAGTGACGCTTACATTAGCATCTCGCTTCGACGACTTACAAAATTAATATTCTAGACAAGCTCACCTCATTGCAACCTACTGCTGACTTTAATATAAACGACTGGAACCTTCTCAACGATTATAAATTGGCTGATCCATATTTCAAACAGAGGTAAAAGGTTAATATTCTGCTGGGAGTAGATAATTTCATTCGGATTCTCCTGCCTGGCCAACATATCATCTCACCAGAGCTACCTGCATTGCAAAATACTGTGCTTGGGTACATAGTAGCTGGTTCACTATACAACACCTACAAAACGAAGTTGCCGGACGTCACCACACTTCAAGTAGACATCATCGACATTGATAACACGTTAAAAAGATTTTGGGAAACAGAAGAACTTCCTCCTGAAAAATCTACCTTGACGGTAGAGAAACAAAGTTGCGAAGACCATTTCCGGGCAACAGATTATGTAGACAACAGAACTGGTAAATACACAATTAGTCTTCCATTTAAGGAAGATGCATCATCATTGGGGAATTCACTGAACATTGCTTTGAAAAGACTACTATCTTTAGAAAGACGATTTCCACACAATCCACAACTCAAAAAGGAAAACTGCGGAGAATACCAGAAGCTAGGACATTTGGAGCCCATATTAGAGGTAGATGACAATATGGAACACGCATACCTGCCACATCATGCAGTGCTGCGAGCTTGCAGTACCAGAACTAAATTGCGGGTTGTTTTCGATGGTTCGGTAGGTACATCTCAGCAATCTCTCTTAATCAGAAGCTACAAGTTGGACCTATGGTTCAGAGGGATCTATTTTAAATTCTGCTTTCTTCCAGAACTTACCGGATAGCCATAACTGCAGACATAGAAAAAATATTTAAGATGAAACTAGTGAGTCATCGTGATAGGGCATTCCAATGAATTTTATGGATTAAAAATCAAAATCAACCTGTTCAATATTATTGGCTTAATCCTGTTACGTACGGAACTGTAGCAGCACCCTTCCTTGCAACAAGATCGTTACAACAGTTAACCTTCGAGTTCCAAGGACAGTTTCCATTAGCGGAAGGGGCTATTACCAATAATTTCTAGGTGGATGATCTCTTGGTGGATGCTCACGACATTAAATCTGCTATTAAAATTCAAGATGAATTGAATTCACTATTACAACTAAGATGATTCTCACTAAGAAAATGGGCGTCAAATTCGGAAGAATTCCTCAATTCCCTGCCATCTGAGAAATGTGGCATAATTTCCCTGCGGATTGATGAGAACCCAAATTCAATTACGGTGCTTGGGTTAAAATGGATCCCGTTTCAAGATAACTTCACATCTGAGGTTGAACCTTCAGAGTCAAGACCACCAAATAAAAGAATAATTCTCTCGGAGTCAAGTCAGATATTCGATCCTCTTGGTCTACCTTCACGAATCATAGTATTGTTCAAAATTATACTGAAACGGATCTGGATTCATAACTGCAGTCATAGAGGAAAAATGAAACCGTATCCGAAGCAATCTTCACCAAATACAACATTTACAAATTCCACGTTAGCTGGGAATGCCGGAAAGCAATTTTGAAATACACGGCTTCTCTGTGAGCACGCATATGCCCCAGCAGTTTACTGCCGAAGTACATCACCAAATTGTACCATAGATGTAACACTCATCGCTGCGAAGAAAAGGGTGTGTCCCATCCAACAAACACCATACCCCGTCTGGAATTATATCGAGCGCTACTCCTTGTAAAACTGATGACATCAACAAAAACCGCTCTGGAAATTCCGGAATACAACAGCTTTGCTTGGACAGATTTAAAGGGAGTTTTTTGGCTCTTATCATATCTTAGAAAATGTAAATGCTACATAAGAAATAGAACTTCAGAGATTGTAAAGGGAATACCTTAAAAGATTGAAACTACGTACCATCCAAAGAGAGTCCCGCGGACCTAACATCGAGGGGGATAACACCGAAAGATTTAAAAGAGTCTCAATTATGGTGGCATGGTCCGCCGTGGCTGAAGAACGATTGCACCAAATATGTCAATAATCAAATAAGCCTCACTACCACTACTGAAGTTGGGAAGGAAATGAGACCAAGGTTCGTTGACGTCTACCATATCAATTTTCATAATGACACAATTTCTGAGATATTTGAAAATATATCATCATTTCATTTAATACTACGCATAATCGCTTCCTTTGCACGATTCCTCCGCCGGAGTTGTACAAAGAGCTCCAACAGAACAACTTCAACATGGCTTGCAGTGCATGAACTGCAAGAATCACGTAATCATTGTATAATATGGGCTCAATCAATGGAATCAATCGAAATAATCACTCGACAGCGTAATGGTCCAATACCGATGTCTAGCAAATTTTTATGCCTGTCACCATTCCTAGATCAAGAAAACGTTGTACAAGTTGGCAGGTGAATCGAAAGATTCAACGGTTCTTATGACACTAAAACCCCGGTAATACTCCCAAAGGAGCACATTATGGTCAGGAAGCTAATCGCATATGGCCACGAGCAACATTGAATGTCTCTGTTAATCAGTATATTAAGACGATGCTACTGGATTCTGTCGCGCAGACTTATTGTCAAAAGTTACATTAGCGAATGCGTAACATACGTGCGTCAAAGAACTGCAATTTCACAGCAATTGATGGCCAACTTTTATACCATCGGTCCTCATTGAAAATATATTGTGAAAATGTCGGTGTAGATTATGCTAACCTTGTACCATCGTTATTACATCGGGTTATATTTCAGTATTTGTATGCTTCAGTACCAAGGCCTTGCACTTAAAGCTAGTCAGAAAGTTATCAGCTGATGGATTTATAGCCTGTTTGAAGCGATTTACAGCACAAAGAGGTGTGCGTAGCAGTATCTGCTATGAATATGGAACGAACTTTGTTGGAGCAAAAAGACAACTAGACGAGGTTTACAAATAAGTAATATCAACCCAATACAATGAGCAAACAATCAACTTTCTGTCGTCCACTAATATTGAATGGCCCTTCAACCCTCCTTTGGCCCCTCATTTTGGAGGCATGTGGCAGGCCGCAGTAAAATCCCTAAAGATGTTGCTATGGCGAACCATCGGAGAGACTCGCCTCGCCTTCGAAGAGCTGTCGACACTGGTTCCTCAAATCGAAGGAGTATTAAACTCCACACCTCTGACACCAGCCACAGGCTACATCACCAGTTTAGATGTAATCACACCAGGACACTTCTTGATTGGTCAACCTATTACCACTCTACGAGAAAAGCCCACCGACAATTTAAATGCGTCAACACTAAATAAATGGCGATTAATTCAAAAATTATTTTTGGAAACGGTGGCTGAAGAATTATCGCACAAGCCTGCAAAATCCACCTAAATGGACGAAGAATATATAGAATTTGACAGTGGGCGACACAGTGATCAAAGATGAAAACCGACCTCCAGCCACTCATGCCGGATCAGACCACCTTGTAAGAGTAATAATAGTTAGAACGTAAAAGTGAAACCTCAAAAGACTAATAGCTAAGTTAGCTAGATTACCAGTTAGTTAGGAAGTGTTTCTTAATGGGGGGAGAATGTTGCAGATGGTCATAAAAACAGTAGGCCATGAAAAAAAAGAGAACATTTTTGAACTTTTGAAAAAAGTGTAGCTGTGAGTGACAAGAGAAAGACAAAAGCAAATCAGTTTAATGTTAAATTAAATAAAAAGGAATATAAATTACCTAAAGAGAAATGTAATTTGATGAGTCTTTTAAATCAGAAATTAATTGCATAATTCCCATATCAATGCACGTTAAAGGTGGTATGCAGGATTAAATCGCTTCTATATTTTGTCCCCTAATTAGATATATAATTCGTTTTGAGGTCAGTAATTCGTTTTGGAGATGGTGAAAACTCTCTTTAATGAAACCCAACGGACCGAGCAATTTCTTTCGTAATAGAGAGCTTTCGTTATAAGGAATGAGTAAAAGATAACAACAAAATATGTATGTATAGACAAATTAAACCACGATAAACAGGAATCAGACGTCAGGCTACCACTGATTGACTCGATGGTATCTAAGGTCTGAATAACAGCAGCAGGACAGCAAATTTCTTGAAAACACTAAACGGATTTCTAACGTAAGTCACCCCCTACGCACCGCGTCTGTGAGTGGTCAATAAGGGCATAATCATAATAAATAAAATGTTCACATAACCCACAAACCTGGGACTTTAGGTATACTTACTTCCGAAAAAATCGGTACCTTTGTGAGCATCTGGCAACCTATCACAAACATTGTTTTGCGGATTTTTCGCTATAGAGAGTGAGCACTTCGGTACAGAATTCGTACATTAATTCGTAGGCGAGCCAACTAAGTACAACAAGTGCTTTCTTTATATAGAGTTTTTTGTTATACAGAGTTTCGTTATAGAGAGTTTTCACTGTAATTGCAAAACAAGTGAATCAGTCCTTCTTAAAATGAAAAAATGGCCGTTTTCTGGTACGTATCTTCAACTCATCACTGGTAAGTCGTGGAAATTTAGTTTCCATGAGAAAAATTTTAACAACAGCGCACTAATGAATGTGAAAGAGAGAACGGAAGAAATATATGCAAAATATAGGAACTTTGCTGAATATGACCCAAGTGCAAAATATCCCTCTTGCGGCGGTCAAATGGCAATTATGAAGATAAAATGATCAAAAAACAAAATCTACACCACTCGATTAGCCGCTTTCCCTGTTTAATGTGATACAAAAAATTGACTTCTTTTGGACAGCCCCAATGAAGATGGTACGACCACCACCCCAAAAACCCCCTCCCCAACAATTTTTCGTCTATATGTTTGTACTCTAAGTCCGAAGGAAAAACCCTAATGCTCTACGACCCTACCAGATACTACCTGATAGAGTTAGCCGTCCTTCAATATTTCAACACTTCTCACGCTTTACCGAACTCCTCAAGTATGTTAGAGAATCGCAAATGGAGAGTTAGGATGTTTGTATCACGGAAAACGAAAATTCCGATCTCCCAAACTCCGAAACTCTCCGAGTTGCAGAATGCGGCCCCTGGAGTGAGATTATAGTATCTGTATATGATGTCTCCATTTTTATATGAACAATATTTGTAAAATGTTCATTGTCTCTATCATTTGCGATAGCATCTGAAATTATTTCGATATGCGTTGTCCCGAAATCATCGCAATGTTTCAGTAGCGACTTTATTTTCTGTACCAAATACGTTTGTCTAGCATCCGAAAGCGGATTTAGGCTAATAGACTGGATGATATGTACATAATATCGATTTTGAATCCGAAATCTCACTGCGTTATACTGATCTTCGTCCCTACATTCTTGTATAGCTTCAGTATTGCAGGTTATTTTCGTTATCCGCATGGCTTGAAATGAATTTCAACCTATCAGAAAATGTTGCTCTGATTAGATTGAACCAATCCTCTGTTTCATCAGAGCAGGATTGTTTGAAATATTCTTGAGTTGCGTTCAAATTATTATGTTCCTGAATAAAGGATTCTGTTTTCTCAATATCTACTCAGTAGTCTTCTAATTTTTGTGGTTTACCAGAAATAAATTCTGAAGTCTTATATTTTTTGTTGGTGCTGTGATATTCTTCTAATATGTTTCTCATTTCTTCGGTTTTTTGATCTCGTGACAAGCAAAGCTCGTCGAAACATCTGTTTTCCTCTGTCATGTTCCGTATTTATGTTGTCGGCCGTTAAAATTGGATAGAAGGAAGAGGACGAAAAATTAAATTTTGATACACAACAAATGTACACAATAAAAAATACTCGATTCCAATTATAATGAAAATTGTTGAAAATAGCACAAGAGTTTTTGCACTTTATTAGAAAAATAAATTAAGCCACAAATGAACTTCTTCAACTTTCTTTCTTTATTTAACAATTAGATAATTTTTACAAAGATATATACATATGTACCGAATTTAACCGATAAAGAGATAAATTTACAACGAGCTGTGATGTTATCGATATCAAATTCTAACAACGAATGAGCAATAATTTTAGACAAAAACTGTGATAAGCCATTCTGGACTAACTGTCTGCAATTTTTACAATGAGAGCAATATACCTAACTGTGATAAATTCCTGTGATATTTTAGAATGCTGATTACAAATTAAGAATTTAAATTCCAATGATGTGTAGTTATAAGTGTTTAGACATGCCGCCCGCCTTAAGAGTTTGAGATGATCTTCTGGTATTGGAAGTGGTGCTATCTTGTGAATTGGTAGCCTGGTCACACCCGTCTGTATTTGTAAGTCCACCACTCGAACTTTACCGTCTTTTCCGGGAATAGCGCTAAGTATTTTTCCCAGCAGCCACCTTTGAGGGGGAAGGTTATCGTCGTGAACCAACACTAATGAACCAACTGATGCATTAGGCGCCGCAGTCTTCCATTTGTACCTGGAATGAAGAGAAGAAAGATATTCGGTAGACCAGCGATTCAAGAAGTGCTGTTGGAGAACTGAAATAAGTCTCCATCTATGTATTAGTGAAATATTATCGATATAGATGTCTGGTTCTAGAATACAATGCAGCGGGGCTTGGCTCCAGAAATGAGCTGTTGTTAACACCTGTTCATCGTTAGGGTATACCTTCTATTTTAAAAAAAACTTTCAACTATCACAATAGGTGACAGTTCAGCACCAGTTGCTGCCAACAACCCAGCTTCAATTGCAGAAGGCAACATCGACTGCTGGAGAACCCACCACTACATTAGCAGGGGCGAGGTCTTCAACACAGCCAAGGCAAATCCAAACCTACCAAACATAAACACCGACACATGATGTCGGGCGCCCAAGAGCGTAAGTTACGCAAAGCCAAGCGAGCTTTGGCGGAGGGGAGAGAGACCGATGCAGCCAAACCGTCCTCACAGAAGGCTGGGCAGGTTATGCCGCAACAGCCGGCTGTGAGGAGTGGGGCGGCTCTAAAGGTTAAAAGAAAATTCAACTTGGCACCAATGGGTAAGCCCAGTGGAAGTAAAATGGAGGTGGGCACCCGAAGGAGCGTCACCACCGGTTCCTGTGCAATTTCATGGACTGCTGTGACTGGATCATCAGACTCGCAGGTCTTAACCAGTGGACCATTGCGCCGGCCAGAGACAGGTGGAACTGGTACTATAGGGAGGAAGAGAATTACCTGTTCCTGGTTTTGCGGTCGACCAAGAGTCTCTTAGGGCAGCGACATACGATTAGGTTTTTCCCGTCCGGCTGGCCGTCTACGGTTTTTTTCCATCGCCGTGATTACACGACATACGAGACGGTTATTCTCGATTATTTTGTGGATACAAGTCAGTAAAGTCAGTTCAGTAATTTTTAGAGGTGTTATAAAATAAGGAGGTTATTCCAAATCCAAATTTACGTGAAAGATGAAATGACGATGAAAAGTTTTTTTAGTTTTTATAGAATGGATTCTCACTCTTTTACTACATATTACTTGACGTAGTTAAGGAAAAATTTTCAAAATCAATAGCTTTCAAGCCGCTCTGCGCCAAGCATTTTACCTTACTAGAAAAAAAACTCCAAATCTTTCTAAATATCGCACGTGCACTCCAAAAACAATCTCAAATTATTTTATTAAATGTACCTACATATCGTTTCGTTCGCTGCTTCTGTACTACTGCACTGCACTAAATTTCAACAAACTTTCCGGGAAAAACCGAAACGTATATCGCGTCACATTGAACTCAATGAGTTCAGAGTTTCATTCGCCAGCAAACCGTATGTATCAGCCGTCATCAAACCGTGGCTAGCCATGGTCCGGTTTTAACCTAATCAAATGTCGCTACGCTTAGTTGGCCCAATGAAAGAGACGGCCTGGCTCACTATACGATGACCAGGCTGAAATTTAGACCTGGCAGCAGGCTGGAGTCACCTCCTGGTGAGGCCATGGAGACGGACACCGAAACTGAGCAGTCGAAAGACTATCAGCTCGAGTGCCCGCATCAGGTCATGCCGGTTGGGCTCTTAAAGCCTGCCGCAGTGAAACCGCCCGCCGGTGCAGCTGAGGCAATCGAGGCCGTCTCTGGGCCGCCTCTCTCTAGGGACAACCAAGCGATGGCCTTTTGTAATAGTGTACCGGTAGGCCCGAGGAGAAACCCCACGATAGGCTCCTCAGCAGATCCGTCTATCTCGGACGAGCAAAAAGAGCTTCTCGGAGAGATTTTCTCATCAGATGTTGATGATGGAACTCTCACAGATCAATCTCCATCGCAGTAGGGCGGCAACAGTCAACCTACAGCAGCTCCTCTTTTCAGACAGCGCGGATGTAGCACTCATCCAAGAACCATGGACTGTAAATGATATGATTCCTGAATGGGGGAAGACACTCCAGCACTTTTACTGCCGTGGTCCAGGTAGGCCCACAACCTGCATCATCGCAAAGAAATATTTAAACCTTATATCTATTTCACAGGCTACTTTCAAAGACGCAACCACGATCTTGTGGGAGAGGTCAGTAGAAGGAAGGTTGAAGAGATTGGTTCTCTCATCTCTTTATCTTCCCTTCGACTCGGATCAACCACCGCCATCCACGGAGATGGCTAACATCGTGGGATTCGCGAACAACAGCAACCTGGAGTTGTTAATCTGTTGCGATGCTAACTCCCATCACACAATCTGGGGCAGCACCGCCTGTAATACCAGAGGTGAGTCACTTCTTGAATTTCTTGTTATCGCTAACATGCATGTACTTAACAAAGGCGATGAACCAACCGTTTTAACACGCAGTCGAAGGGAGGTCCTAGATCTATGTCTCGCAACTAGTCATCTAACGTCGTATGTTCACAACTGGAGGGTTTCGGGAGAAGTCTCACTCTCCGACCACCGTTACATAAGCTTCGAGTTAGATATGAAGGTTGATAACCAAGTGACCTATAGAAACCCTACCAGAACCAACTGGGAGATTTTCGAACACGTGCTTACTGAAAGGCTCACCAATATAACCGACGCTCAATTAATTTCTAAAGCGGATATTGATAGGGGAGTCGAAGAAATCACCACCGCGCTAACTCAATCCTTTGGGGACTCGTGTCCGATTAGACGGGCAGATTCGAATTCTGCCCCCCCCTTGGTTGACGCGCAGGCTATATAATAAAGCCAAAAGATCAAACGACGCAAACGAATAGTTAATCTACCAAAACACCTTGCGGCAGTATAAATATGAAATTCGAAAATCTAAAAGAAAGTCATGGCAACTCTTCTGCAAAAACGTAGACGGGGTAAATGAGACGTCAAGACTTAAGAAATTCCTATCCAAGATACCAATTCAACCTGAACTCCTCACGGACAGCGACGAAAGTGGGGCCTCCTCCTTTGGAAAATCGTTGGAAATCTTGTTACACGAACACTTCCCCGATGGTCCAGACGAGAGTCTCTCAGTTCCGTGTACCGAAACCCTCACTTTCGGAGACGGAGAAGTTGCCTTCATTACGGACGAATCGGTCAAATGGGCAGGTGAATCCTTCAAACCGTTCAAATCTCCAGGCAAGGACGGCATCTTACCAGCCCTACTTCAGCATTCAGGTGACCCTCTGATTAGCAACCTAACCACTCTCTTTAGGGCATGCATCAAAATGGGCTATACACCGAAGTTGTGGCAAGAAGTTCGCGTTGTTTTTATACCGAAGGCAGGTAGGGTAAACTACTCAACTGCAAAAGCGTATAGGCCTATAAGCTTGACTTCTTTCTTACTTAAAACCTTCGAACGCATCTGTGAGTGGGCGCTGAGGCGATCCATCCCCAGAAGCAGACTATCACAGCAGCAACATGCGTACTTAAAGGGAAAGTCCGTCGAGATGTCTCTCCATGAGGTGATTCACTCAATTGAAAAAGGCTTCCTCTTTAAACAATCTACGCTAGCTGTTTTCATCGATGTAGAAGGCGCCTTTAATAATGTTCTTCTATATAGGTTCACGGAAATACAAACAAAACCTGGAGTGAACCAATCTCTAAAAAATTGGATTACACACATGCTGCATAATAGAACAGTTTTTGCTGATCTTGGCGGGGCAAGCAGAGCTAAAAAAGTTCGCAGGGGTACCCCTCAAGCCGGTATTCTATCACTTATCATGGAAAATCTCCTGCTAATACTCACTCACCCGGATGGGGTACAAAGCAGTATGTTACGCGGACGACTTGACAATTTTAGTCAACGGAAGTTATGAACCTGTACTCTGTGGATTGGTGCAAGGCGCGATCCGACTAGTCTTGCGCTCGGCCACGGATTACGGGTTGAGCATCAACCCACTGAAAACTGATTTATGCCTATTCACCATGAAAAGGAATATCCCCAGTTTAACCTGCTCCTGATTGTCTCCACACGATTGGAATTAAAGGACAGGGTGAAATACCTGGGTATTATTTTAGACAAAAAGTTAAATTGGAAACAACACCTCGAAGACAGAGCGAACAAAGCTCTTAGAGTGCTCGCAATGTGCCGCAGAGCAGTAGGGAAGATGTGGGGACTCAAACCGTGGATGATTCTATGGTATACACTAGTGTCATTCGACCCATGTTAACCTACGGTTTAGCGGTATGGTGGAAGCAATGGACTTCACTAACCATCACAAGATGCTGGAGAAGATTCAAAGGCTGTGCCTTCTCAGCGCAAGCGGCGCTTTTAAGTCAACTAGCATCCGGGCTCTGGAGGTTATCCTCAATATACACCCGGTGCAAATACATATCAAGCAGAGGGCGTCGACTACAGCGCTAAGGCTGCATCTTAACCTGGGCTGTCTCCATGGGGGAACAAGGGTTCCACATGAATCCATATATGAGTTCGTGCAGCCTATCGCACCTGGCATTGCCAGAGATAGCGACTACTTCCTCGAGACCATGCTGGAAAGCAATTTTGAATATAGAATTCCATCCAGGGCAGAATGTAAATCACATTTCGTGTTTCAACCATTGACAAACTCTATTATAATATATACTGATCTAAGTTCGATGAAGGCACCGGAGCGGGAGTTTTCTGTGAGGAGCCTGAAATTGAGTTCTACATTCACCTTGAAAACCACTCCACGGTTTTCGAGGCAGAAGTCAAGGCTATCGTTCAAGCGGAAAGACTACTCCTTAACTTAGACACTGATAATAAGGAGATAGCCATCTGCTCGGACAGCCAAGCAGCTATCAAAGCTTTGTCTAAACCCTTTACAACCTCCAAATTATTAATGCAGTGCAAACCCACCCTGAATCCCCTTTTTTTGGGAATAACAGGGTGGGTGGCGGGGCACAGCAACATCAGCGCGAATGAAAGGGCAGACGAACTTGCTCGTCTTGGAGCAGCCTCAGAGGAACCTGCCTCTACAGTGGGGATTGCACCAAAGCACCTTGTCTCAATCATTTCAAGCTGGGCTGACCGCCAACACAGTCGCCTTTGGTTAGAATATCGCACGTGCAGGACAACAAAGAAACTGTGGGGTACACCAAGCTTAAATCATACGAATAAGCTCCTAAAACTCAACAAGCCAACCCTGAGAACTCTGGTGTCCATTCTCACTGGGCATTCCTCTCTCAGGGGCCACCTTCACAGGATGAGACTTGTTGATGTTCCTATATGCAAGGGTTGCGGAGAGAAGTCCGAAACAGTGACCCATTTTCTATGCCACTGCCCGGCACTCTCAGGAATACGCTACAGAATTCTTGGTTCACACCTCCTGGAAGAGTTGCATGAGCTGCAATGTGCGCTGGGAGCCAATACTGACATTTATAAGAGCGTCCGGTTGGGACCTATGAACGATCGCTCATGGGTCTGGAGGGTGAACAATGGACCTTGACTTGGCCTTCGTTTGGGGGACCTGAAAGGGGTCCCAAACCTCACAAATCAATCAATCAATACCACCTTCTATTTGTAAACAAACTGTAGTCAGCTCTTCAAAAGTTAGGCTGGCATTTTGGATGGTTTTGATGAGATGGCACTTTGCTGCTTTCACAGCAGCTTCCCATATTCCACCGAAATGTGGTGCCCTTGGTGGAATGTGATGAAATTCGATGTCTTCTTCTGCACACCATTCTGCAATGTTGATTTGATCTTCCTGGCTCATGAAAGCCCTTTTTAGCTCCGCTAACTGTCGTCTGGCTCGTACAAAACTCGTGGCGTTGTCACAATGCCGTCGACGCGCAGCAAATCGCTTTAGAGCAGCTATAAAGGCCTCGGATGATAAATCAGATACCACTTCCAAATGAACATCCTTGGAGAGAAAACAAACGAAGACAATGTAAGATTTGTATGTTCGTTTACCACGAATTTTAAACGTAAAAGTAAATGGGCCACCAAAATCAACTCCGACATTTTCGAAGGCGGCTGATCCAACTAATCTATGTTGTTCTGGAATGTTTCCCATTATTTGTTGTGTAAGCTTTGGCCTATAGAGAAACCAGTAGATACATTCGCTTATGACTCGTCTAGCATATTCCCTTGCGTTGACTATCCAAAAATTTTGTCTTATCAAAACAACCAGGGCTTGCGGACCAGCATGAAAATTTTCGGTGGAAGAAGGTTATGTAGGTCTTCACAAATGGATTCTTCCTTGGTAAGATAAGAGGATTTTTTGCTGCATAAGGGAGATTTGCATTGTCTAATCTCCCTCCAACGCATAAGAATTCGCATTTTTCAATTAAGGGAGTTAAAGTTTGAAGTAAATTCTTGGAGTGAAGACTATTTCGTGCTTTAATTGATTCGACCTCGTCAACGAACTCTCTGTGTTGTGCTGCCCACACAATTTTCATTAGAGATGGTTTTAGTTCCGTAGCGGTTAGAGGTTGAGAATAAACCGTAAAACGTACGCGAAAATTCTTCGAATTTTGGTGAAACTACTCCACTTTTATGCTGATTCTAAGAAGAATGCTTCAACGATGCAATTGAGAATGGTTTTTACCTTTCTGCTTTCAGGTAGATCATCTATTTTACTACTCTTTTCGGTCAGTCTTCCGGTGATTTATATTGGAAGTAAGGTCCTGTAAACCCGATTGAATTCTGCAGTTCATTCATTGTGGCTCCTCTCGATATTACGTCAACAGGGTTTGATTTGCTTGGGACCTAATTTCTTCCTCCGTCGCTTCCTATTGTTGACACCATGTTGCCAACAAATGGCTTCCAGTTTGATGCATGTGATGCTAACCATCCTAGCACAATCACAGAATCAGTCCAAAGGTACACATGATTGATTTGTGTTTTCAAAAGTCCTCGACAGTTGGATAATAGTTCAGAAAGTAACTCTGCGCCACAAAGTTCCAAACACGGTAAGGTACGTAGCGTTTTTGTATGTGCTACTTTAGACTTGGCCGAAAGAAGATAAACTGATATATTGTTGTAAATATCGACGCATATTATATATAAACAACAATTATATGCTGGCATGGAAGCATCACAAAAGCCGTGTATTTCTGCCTGTTGTATTGTTTCCTTCGAGAAAACGAATCGTGGAATTCGAAGTAGGTGTAGATTTTCTAAGTCCTTTAGATAAGTTTCCCATCGTGTACAGAATTCGCAAGGAAGAGACTCATCCCAATTCAATTGAAGCAGCCACAATTCTTGTATGAAAATCTTTGCTCTTACCGCCAGTGGATTTATGAGCCCTGATGGATCAAATAGCTTGGGCATATTTGAGAGTACGCTGCGCTTGGTGAATTTTGAACAAGCTCTATTTACAGGTATGCAACTGTACAAAAATTGGTCAACAGCAGGATCCCATGCAATTCCGAGAGTTTTTATTACCTCTGAGTCATGCATTTTTACGGATTTTTCTCTGTGGGTTTCTGGCACTTCCTTCAATAACGAGTCAGCATTGGAGTACCATTTTTTCAGCTCGAATTGAGCTGCTGCCAATATGCTCTGAATTTGATCTCTAAGTTCAACTACTTCTAATTCAGTGTCAGCTTCAGTTAGCAGGTCATAGACGTAGAAGTCTTCCTTTATTACACTGCACGCCAACGGAAAGGAAGTACAATGAATATCAGCTAAGTGATTTAAACAACGAGTCGGTAGGTATGGTGCGGAAGCATTGCCATAAGTGACGATCTTTAAGCGGTAGGTTTGTAGCACACCAGTCCTCTGATCTCTCCATAAGATGAATTGCAAGTCTCTATCTTCGGGATATACTAATGAGAATAAATCATTTTGAACTAGTGGGCCAACAATTAAGATGTCGTTCAAAGATATATGCGTTGATGTTCGGCATTATGCATCGAATACCACTCCGAGTTTGGTAGATGAGCTCAGTGGACGAAGAGCACAACTATGAGGCATGCAGTAATGATTCGATGAAAGAATATGCTGCGAAATAGGCTATGTTGCAACTCGCAACCGAAACATTTGTTATTTGCAATTTCAGAACAAAAATCACTTGTTACTCGGTATTTCACCAGTAATGGTCTCTAGTCGGATATCCTCCACTATATGTTAGTTTCTACTTCGACATTTCGAAATTACGTGAAGACTTCGAAAGACTGATAAACGCAAATCTGTAAATAAATGTAGAGAAATGTAAATTTTTGAAGCATGAAATAAAATATCTGGGACATTTGGTAAGCTGGCAGGGCATACAAACAGATCCCGACAAAATGGAAGCCATTAAAGCAATACCACCATCAGCCAATATCAAGGAATTGAGAAGGTTTTCAGGTGTAACTTCCTGGTATAGCCGTTTCGTTCAATCCTTCTCCAAGCTCGTACCACCATTAAACAAGCTGCTACGGAAACACAAGAAATGGTTATGGAGTGAGGAGCAGCAACAAGCATTTGAGACACTCAAGCAACAGCTCACAGTAGCACCCGGCCTGGCCTATCCAAATTTTACCGGACCATTCACTCTCCAGACCGATGCAAGCCATAATGGACTAGGAGTAGTGCTCTCACAAGAAATAGAGGAAAATGAAAGTGTCATCGCATATTCCAGCCGCACACTAAATGAGGATCAAATTAAGTACTCCGTAACAGAAAAGGAATGTATCGCTGTAATATGGGGTATACGCCATATTTGGAAGTGTACCAGTTCAACGTCCTTACCGATCATGAAGCTTTTCGATGGCTCCACTCCATAGAAAACCCCTCCGGAAGACTCGCCCGATGGGCCCTAGAGCTCCAGCAATATGATTTCCACATTAAATACCGAAGAGGCAAACAAAATGTGGTAGCAGACGCACTCTCATGCCAAACACTAGAGCAGCTACTCCCCAGCAAGAAGTATATCTGATTACTCCAACCACCGATAAACCTGAATGTTCCTGGTACAGGAATAAAATGCAAGCCGTGAAATACAAATCTGCAGCATTCCCAGATAATACCATCATAGAAGAACATCTATATCGCCATTTTCCCGACACAACTACCTATGCCGACAATGATACCGATTCGGAATGGAAACTTTGCGTCCCGACATCTCTGCGAATCAGAGTACTGAAAGAGAACCATGACGATGTCACCGCCGGATATTTTGGAGTAGCCAAAACAATGGCGCGAATAGCTAAAAATTACTACTGGCCAGAAATGTTCAGAAATATTTCCAGATATGTAAGAAGCTGCCCGTCATGTCTGAAGTACAAGCCTCTACAAAAACAACCAGCCGGAAGAATGCATATGACAAAAGCTACTGAACCATGGCAATAAGTGAGTTCTGACTTTATTAGACCATTACCAAGATCCACCAAAGGAAATACATTGTTGTTAGTATAACCAAGACAAATTCACAAAGTGGAATGAGTTCCTACCGATTAGAGAAGCGACCGTACCGACTTTAGTCAGAGGCTTCAAAGAACGAATTCTCGCTCGCCATGGTTGCACTAAAATATTAATCACCCAGAATGGAAGGCGGTATACCAGTGAAATGTTTACGCGAATGCTAAAAGACATCCGCATCCAGCACAGGCTAACCCCACAATACACTACTCAAGCTAACCCTACCGAGAGAGTCAATCGTGTCATAAAATCCATGATAGCACTATACAATGACCAAGACCAGCGAAAATGGGATGAATTTGTGCCTGAACTAATGCTAGCTCTTAACACCGGCCAGAATGAATCAACTGGTTACACGCCTGCATTTCTAAATTATGGATGAGAATTATATCTTCCTGCAACTCTGTACAGCGAACAGAATATCGACAACACTAAAAATAGCACACCAGAGCGGAACCATAAAAAAACTGCAAGAAATATTTAAGCTCATACACAGCAATATGAGCCGGGCATTTACAAAACAGAGCCACCATTACAATCTCCGCCGTCGATTATGGTATCCGAAATTAGGCGATCAAGTACTGAGGAAAGAGAGGCATTTGCCTTCTCGTATCAAAATTTTAATGCCAAACTGGGACCGCATTACGAGGGACCATCCGATGTAATCAGAATAATCTCGCCTGTAATAGTTGAAATAAAAAACAACACAACTAAAGCAATTGAGAGCGCCCATGTGAAAGATCTCAGAACTTATCACAACCGATTAAGTACCGTTAGAACTATTGGTTATAAATACGGAGTTGCAAATCAAAATTCCCCAAACGTAAAAATGAGTTCAAAGCAAGCACCCAAAGTGATTGCCGACGCCAGAAGAATACTGGATAAGAAAAACCAGCGAACGAGGCTAGATCCCACAGTGGGGACTCACACGAGTCCGAAGAAGCCAGCTAAAATAATGGCAGGGAAATCGATGCCGAGCCTGGAGCTGTCCGCTGAAGAATTTGTCAGAAAAGGCCCCATAGTGAAAAGGCAGATCTTCGAGACATGGCAGGAACATAAACAGAAGACTCTTACAAGCGACACAACCCTGCACAAAATCAGTACGCCTAACCAACTTACCAGCAACATATGTACATCAACTGAAAATCCAGCAGAAAATCAGCCATGCTTCACTCTGACAATACCACATGAACAACAGCCAGCCCCAGTCAATACAGCCGCAAGGGATAAACGTCCGCAGATTAATCAGGCTGAAGTGCGAAATAACATTAAGAACAGAAATACAACAACTCAACTGATTAACACTGAAGCACCAGCAGCAAAGCAGCCACGCTTTTTAATAACTACACCGAGCAAAAGACTACCAACCCCAACTGCCACAACCACTAGGGAAAGACGTCCGCAGGTCGATCAGGCGGAAATGCAAAATATTATTGAGCAACACGTAGAAATTCTACAGCGAATGCCCAATGGAAGGCGCAGATTTGTTCCAGCTACTAAGACCAGGGCACTACTCCGTATTCGTCGCCGGACAGATGGCACATATAATGTACTGTATAAAGGCCTGAAAGATTTACGAAACAGCAAACTAGCAAGACCATAAAACCAGTAATAATTTTTGGACTTATATATATGTATATGTATAAAAAAAAATCTATTGTTTAGTCTAATAAAAAATAAAAAAAATGTTTATTAGCGTTGGTTCAATTTTAGCGCCTAATGAAAGGTTAGACGTTTTTTTGGACATTATCCATCTTTTTATGAGAATAAATTTTTAGTTACAAAGAACTCCCGCTATTTAGTTTTAATAAAATTTTTTGAATAAAACGGACATATATAGTAAGATAGCTAACCATGTTAGTCAGAATCTTTATGGAGAGGCCAGCCTGGTATTCCGGCGGTCGATTATGGAGAGGTCGTAAAGAAATGTTGCAATTTCTTTTTTTAAAGGAAGGGGGAGATGTAACGAAGTCACATGACCACCCATTAATTCAAACACATCCAGTCCCTACCAGATAAAATGTCCACGTGAACACCTGCTGATAAGCTCTTCACAGGAAATCAGTAGATGACTGCGCTTCTCGGTGGGCAGATCACTCGACACCATAGTGATCTACGCCTATATAAAGGGAGCCGCCAGAGCAGATATCTTTAGTTATCAACCGAGAGTCATCCAGTACAGATCACCAGAGACTAGCTTATTTTCACCAGTAAATGCAGACCAGTAGACCAGTCAAAACCGCCAGTCTGATAACGAGCCGATTGAAGTCCAGTAGGCCGCCGACCAGCCCAGTCCGTCAGAGGAAGATATAAAAATAGGAACCACACCAGACCAGCAGCCAGTTGCCTTCCAGCATCTCGACTGAACACATCGGCTCCTAGTATTCCCGCGCTGATTAGAACTATAGCATCCGTACGTTATCCGTACAGGCCGTAGTGATAATATCCGCACGAATGACTCAACCGCTTCTCTCCGTGCTGATTAGAACTACAGCATCCGTACGTCATCTATACAGGCCCTAGTGATAATATTCGCACACATCACTCAATCGTATAGTGAACATCTCTTCATGTTTAAGTTTTAGAAGTATAAGTGCCGACCTACCGTACGAATACACAGACTACAAGAATTGAAACAAGTGTAATAGTGTTAGTAATCTAGATAATAGAACTAAGTGGAAAGAAATACATTTCAAAAATATAATAACATTTTAGAGGTAGATGTACCATAGTAGTTAAGCAAATAGATGACTATTAAAGTGAGTTGATAGTGCTCTACGTGTATTGTTTTTCAACGTCGTGGAACCTTGCCCTGGACGACTCCTGACTGCCCGTTGCATTCACAATACACCCGACGTTACAATATTATTAACTTATAATTTTGTTGATGCCTACCACTACATTATCGTGAAGTAAGTAAATAGTTGTGTATTGTATCGCTAATGTACGGCTCTATGCCGATAGTGAAGTAATTTTTAGTCTTCTGTACGCAGTCGGTTGACACAGGTCAGAATAAAGAATCACTAAGTCACACACGGCGTGTTTTTCTTTCGTCCCCTTTTTTATTGTTCGTTTTGCAGCATTTATGGTCCTTCGAGACGGATTTCGAAAGCTTATTGACAAATCGCGAAAAAAATTAAAGCATTCTTAGACTAATTTGTCATATCGCTAAACAATAAACAAATGCAAGTGACGCCGCGAACGTAGCGATTTCGAATTGCAAAAACACCAGGGTTGTTAAAGAATGCATTATTTCTGAGCTGCATTCCTATACATTTCTTCATTCAAATGAACGAATTGTAAGCTGCAGTCAAAGTATGTTTAAAGAATTGGAATGGAATTAAATGAATTCTATGCCCCAAAAAAATAACGCTGAATGCATTCTTTTTCCTTTTAGAAAAAGAATGCATTACTTTGAGCTGCATTACTTTGGAATGCATTGCATTTATTGAAGTCTGTGTGAATTCACTTGCATTCACTTGCATTCAGCATTCGCTTGAATTCAGTGACATTATTCCATGAAATTATTTTGTGATTAAGAATGAAAGAACAAATAAAGCACTTTTAGGCATTTTTTTAAAAGAATTTCAAATATTAATTAATTTGTCGAATTCTACCACATAATGAAAGTAGATGTATTGTGTTCGCATAATTTAATTCATCTGCTTCTCCTCCTTAAATGATTTTTTCACATAACAAATGAAAAATAATCACTATTTTCAGTCTCTGGGATAAATATTTTTTGATTTGATTTGAAACTCTTTAAAAAAAAATTCTTAATCACAAAATAATTTGCATGGAATAATTTCACTGAATTCAAGTGAATGCTGAATGCAAGTGAATGCAAGTGAATTCACACAGAATTCAATGAATGCAATATATTCCAGAGTAATGCAGCTCAAAGTAGTGCATTCTTTTTCTAAATGGAAAAGAATGCATTCGGCAATATTTTTTCAGGAATGTGGAGTTGTATTTCCTAATTCCTAATACTGAAGAGGAATGAAAGAATGCTAAATATGCATTCTTCATTCCTTTGAATTAAAACCAAAAAAGCTGCATTCTTTAACAACTCTGAAAAACACTTGCATAATTTTCCGCGTGTGCGAAAATCATAAATTTTTGGCATTAAACATCAAAAAGTGCTATAATTAAGCAACATTACATAACGGGAATATTCACCGCTACGCTTTAAAACACAAAACACAAACTCTGTGTGCGTAATTTTCGCAAGTGTACATACTACAAAAGCTATTATCATTTTTATGAATGAAACTGTGTACATAAAACAACACAATTGCTACGACTCTATACAAACGAAAACTCTGGGTGGGATTCTCCCCTCGTTAGTGTACATAACACAATAAATCGCTACGATCCTCTATCTACATAACTTAAGACTGTGTCATTCAGCTACTTTTGCAAAAGTACATAGCGTAACCGCTACGATTCCCTATTTACAGACCGAAAATAACTCGCTTTCGCAAGTGCAGAAGTAATTGCAGCTATTCTCCGCTGTGCAACTAACAATTGTGAATATTCTTCGGCAGTATCAGCCGTAACATATCCTATTATCAAGATCGTAGCATAAAGACAAACCTACACACAAGCAATTGAAATTATTGTGTATACCCATATCGCAGTAAACAGTGTTGTCAAAATTTATGTGCTCGCAGTCTCTTTGCATATTTCTAAACAGTAAGCAGTGACATTACGAAACCATTTGGTGACAGTATATTACCAGAATTTTAAAGTAAATGTCTAGTAAGCACAATTGATCGTTATTATAATTTTCTAAAGTTACAAATATGAGCACCAATTAAAATACCCTCGTCAAACGTGACACAGCTCGAAAGGCCATAAAACGCTGTTTAGCCGCGAGTAAAAAGGCGGATAATTAGGATGAGGCTGAAATACAATCATGTTTGACACATTTTTGATCAATGGTATAAATTTTGTATAGCGCAGGAAGCAGTAGAACTTTCTTGTGGTGAAGCAACGATGGAAGACCAGGAAGTGGAAAGAGTGCACGGTGAGGAATGGTATTGAGAGTCTTTAGCTAATTTTACACGCGCAACGAAGGTGTTAAGTGACAAACAAAAACAAAGTCTCCCTCCACAATCAGCTCGTACAGATATAAAGCTACCACGTATGGACCTTCCGCGATTTTCAGGCGATCCAAAGGAATGAAGACAATTTCGCGACACATTTACATCAATCGTCCATAACAAGCCTCTATTGACTGGTAATTAAAGCTTTCCCAATTACCGATAATAATTACAGTGAGGCCTTGAAGCTGCTGAAGAATCGGTACGACGTGGAGCGAGTCATAGTGGATTCTCATTTTTGAGCTCTACATTCCATATCAAAAATCAATACAGAATCATCCACAGCTATTAGGACCTTGTTAGATACCACGCAGGAACACTTTCAGGCGTTGAAATCACTTGGTTGACCTGTAGCAAATTGGGATGACTGGTTAGTTCATTTGAAAGTGAGCAAACTGGATCCTGAGACTCACAGGGAATGGGAGTTGTCGCAGACAGACGATAAGGCTGCTGATTTCAACACCTTAGTCAGATTCTTAGAAACGAGATGCCGATCCTTGGACGCTGTCAGCACACATTAACGAGCCGCAAGCTCTAATTCTAAAATACAAATATATTCTCAAAATAAAATGAAATCTAAGTTCGTTTCAGGCTCACTACATACCGCCGCTGCCGCAAAGCGTCCAGAACAAAAGGACAAGCGTAACATCCCTAATAATTTGCACACTCAATATAAGGCATCAGGACTCCAATTCGATACATATCCATACTGCACCGCAAAACATAAAATTTACAACTGTGATAAATTTTGAGCTCTAGCGTCCTTCGTCAGCGAAAAGGGCCTCTGTATAAATTGTCTAGGGGCCGGGCACGACCAGGAAAAATGCCGTAGCGCGCATTCTTGCCGTCTATGTCAAGTACGCCATCATACTCTCTTACATCAACAGGTGGAAAGTTCACCGATCGCAGTCTCTAATACAACCAGTCTCTTGGGTACAGCTATTGTTAAGGTCGTCGATAACACTGGACAATATCAAACTGCAAGGCTATTATTCGATAACGCATCGTATCTCACGTTTATTAGCAAACACTGTCCAGCGACTCAACTAAAAAGATCTTCGTTGTCAACAGAAATTGTAGAAATCGGCGCTACTGTAGCTGGAACATCAAAAGGTGAGGTCCAGCTGTCACTATCATCATACGACGAAAGCTTTTCGACAACAATTCACGCGCAGATCTTGCCTAAAATCACCTATAATTTGCCACCATTTCGAGTACACAAAATCGACTGGCCTCACACTTGAAGTTAGCCGACCCTAATTATCAGATACCAGCAACTGTTGATATTTTATTATGTTCAGATGAATTGGGACAATTTTTATTGAGTGGCCTAAGCAAAGGACCTAATGGAACTCCAATCGCAGAGCAATCCACAGTAGGGTGGGTATTATTTGGAAAAATCTTCGTTTCAGAAATTACATCCGCCATTCCTATTGCGGTAAGCATGCATTGCGGTAAGCATGCATTGCGGTAAGCATGCATTGCGGTAAGCATGCATTGCGGTAAGCATGCATTGCGATGTCGCTCTTACAAAGGCTGTCGCGAAATTCTGGGAAACCGTTGAACTACCGGAAATTAAGCACTTGACCGACGAAGAGCAAATTTTTTGAGAAAATCTTTGCGGATACACATTACAGTCAAGACGACGGGCGCTACGTTGTCAAGCTTCCGTTCAAACCACACTGTCGCCTCGGAAGCTCACGTGGTGCAGCAGTGCGTGCATTACTTCGCATGGAAACTGTTTTCGCGAAAAATGAAGACCAGAATGCGCAGTACAAGCACTTCATGCAAGTGTTTCTCGATCTGGGTCACATGGAAGAAGCGGTTGGAACTCCAGCACCAGGAAGATATTACTATATGCCGCATTGGGCTGTTATAAAAGAGTCAAGTACAACAACAAAGCTTAGAGCAGTTTTAAATGCATCATGTCGCACCAGCTCGGGCTTTTCCCTCAACGATACACAGATGATTGCTCCATAATTGCAGCGTGACCCGTATTCAACTCTGTTACGATTTCGCACACACCGATTCGCTATGAGAGCTGATGTGGCCAAAATGTATAGGCAGGTACGAATCAACGACGAAGACATCGACTATCAGAGGATTGTCTGGCGTAAGTCACCTTCAGACACCATAAAAGACTATCGCCTGCCTACGGTCACATACGTCAGCCTCTCACCTGGCCGTGAAAACTCTACAGCGAACCGCAATCGACGATAAAATCCAATCATCTTACAGCTGCTCAGATCGGACTTCAAAATTTTTATATGGATGATTTGCTTACTAGCTCTTTCCAAGAAACAGATTTGCACCACCTACAGTTGCAAGTGTCTGCATTACTAAGCAAAGGTGGTTTCCAGCTACGAAAATGGTCATCCAATTCTACGCTAGTCCTCGACGCCATTCCAGTGGAACAACGCGAAATCAAACAATCTCTAGAGCTTTCGAATGGCGAAAGCGTCGAAGTATTAGGCTTGGAATGGGATCCGTCTTCAGATAAACTCATACCTAGAATCCACGTTCATGAAATAGATATCACAAATTTACCTAAACGCTTGTTGCTTTCAGATGCAGCAAGAATTGTCGACCCAATTGCGCTGCTGTCTCCATGCAGGATTATTCCCAAGATACTCTTCCAACGTCTCTGGAGACTGAA
>CAWVNZ010001884.1:0-50497 GCA_963930735.1 Dioctria linearis | reverse complement strand
AAAAAATTATTTTTTGAATAATTTACTATAGAAAAGGCAATCCCTGGCGTAATTAAAATTTGTGACAGTATAAAATTATTTTTTGAATAATTTACTATAGAAAAGGCAATCCCTGGCGTAATTAAAATCTGCGACAGTAAAAAATTATTTTTTGAATAATTTACTATAGAAAAGGCAATCCCTGGCGTAATTAAAATTTGTGACACTAAACAATTATTTTTTGCAAAATTTACTATAGAAAAGGCAATCCCTGGCGTAATTATAATTTGCGACAGTATAAAATTATTTTTTGAATAATTTACTATAGAAAAGGCAATCCCTGGCGTAATTAAAATTTGAGACAGTAAAAAATTAATTTTTGAATAATTTACTATAGAAAAGGCAATCCTTGGCGTAATTAAAATTTGCGACAGTAAAAAATTATTTTTTGAATAATTTACTGTAGAAAAGGCAATCCCTGGCGTATTTAAAATTTGCAACAGTAAAAAATTATTTTTTGCAAAATTTACTATAGAAAAGGCAATCCCTGGCGTATTTAAAATTTGCGACAGTAAAAAATTATTTTTTGAATAATTTACTATAGAAAAGGCAATCCCTGGCGTATTTAAAATTTGCAACAGTAAAAAATTATTTTTTGAATAATTTACTATAGAAAAGGCAATCCCTGGCGTAATTAAAATTTGCGACAGTAAAAAATTATTTTTTGAATAATTTACTATAGAAAAGGCAATCCCTGGCGTAATTAAAATTTGCAACAGTAAAAAATTATTTTTTGAATAATTTACTATAGAAAAGGCAACCCCTGGCGCAATTAAAATTTGAGACAGTAAAAAATTAATTTTTGAATAATTTACTATAGAAAAGGCAATCCCTGGCGTAATTAAATTTTGAGACAGTAAAAAATTATTTTTTGAATAATTTACCATAGAAGAGGCAATCCCTGGCGTAATTATAATTTGCGACAGAAAAAAATTATTTTTTGAATAATTTACTATAGAAAAGGCAATCCCTGGCCTAATTATAATTTGCGACAGAAAAAATTATTGTTTGAATAATTTACTATAGAAAAGGCAATCCCTGGCGTAATTAAAATTTGCGACAGTAAAAAATTATTTTTTGCAAAATTTACAATAGAAAAGGCAATCCCTGGCGTAATTATAATTTGCGACAGTAAAAAATTAATTTTTGAATAATTTACTATAGAAAAGGCAATCCCTGGCGTAATTAAAATTTGCGACACTAAACAATTATTTTTTGCAAAATTTACTATACAAAAGGCAATCCCTGGCGCAATTAAAATTTGCGACAGTAAAAAATGAATTTTTGAATAATTTACTATAGAAAAGGCAATCCCTGGCGTAATTAAAATTTGCGACTGTAAAAAATGAATTTTTGAATAATTTACTACAGAAAAGGCAATCCCTGGCGTATTTAAAATTTGCAACAGTAAAAAATTATTTTTTGCAAAATTTACTATAGAAAAGGCAATCCCTGGCGTAATTAAAATTTGTGACAGAAAAAATGAATTTTTGAATAATTTACTATAGAAAAGGCAATCCCTGGCGTAATTATAATTTGCGACACTAAAAAATTATTTTTTGAATAATTTACTATAGAAAAGGCAATCCCTGGCGTAATTAAAATTTGAAACAGTAAAAAATTATTTTTTGAATAATTTACTATAGAAAAGGCAATCCCTGGCGTAATTAAAATTTGCGACAGTACAAAATTATTTTTTGAATAATTTACTATAGAAAAGGCAATCCCTGGCGTAATTAAAATGTGCGACAGTAAAAAATTATTTTTTGAAAAGGCAATCCCTGGCGTAATTAAAATTTGAGACACTAAACAATTATTTTTTGCAAAATTTACTATAGAAAAGGCAATCCCTGGCGTAATTAAAATTTGCGAGAGTAAAAAATTATTTTTTGAATAATTTACTATAGAAAAGGCAATCCCTGGCGTAATTATAATTTGCGACAGTAAAAAATTATTTTTTGTATAATTTACTATAGAAAAGGCAATCCCTGGCGTATTTAAAATTTGAGAGAGTAAAAAATTATTTTTTGCAAAATTTACTATAGAAAAGGCAATCCCTGGCGTAATTAAAATTTGAGACAGTAAAAAATGATTTTTTGAATAATTTACTATAGAAAAGGCAATCCCTGGCGTAATTAAAATTTGAGACAGTAAAAAATGAATTTTTGAATAATTTACTATAGAAAAGGCAATCCCTGGCGTAATTAAAATTTGCGACACTAAACAATTATTTTTTGCAAAATTTACTATAGAAAAGGCAATCCCTGGCGTAATTAAAATTTGCGACACTAAACAATTATTTTTTGAATAATTTACTATAGAAAAGGCAATCCCTGGCGTAATTAAAATTTGCGACAGTAAAAAATTATTTTTTGAATAATTTACTATAGAAAAGGCAATCCCTGGCGTAATTAAAATTTGAGACAGTAAAAAATTAGTTTTTGAATAATTTACTATAGAAAAGGCAATCCCTGGCGTAATTAAAATTTGCGACACTAAACAATTATTTTTTGCAAAATTTACTATAGAAAAGGCAATCCCTAGCGTAATTAAAATTTGCGACACTAAACAATTATTTTTTGAATAATTTACTATAAAAAAGGCAATCCCTGGCGTAATTAAAATTTGCGACAGTAAAAAATGAATTTTTGAATAATTTACTATAGAAAAGGCAATCTCTGGCGTAATTAAAATTTGCGACACTAAACAATTATTTTTTGCAAAATTTAATATAGAACAGGCAATCCCTGGCGTAATTAAAATTTGAGACACTAAACAATTATTTTTTGCAAAATTTACTATAGAAAAGGCAATCCCTGGCGTAATTAAAATTTGAGACAGTAAAAAATTATTTTTTGAATAATTTACTATACAAAAGGCAATCCCTGGCGTATTTAAAATTTGCAACAGTAAAAAATTATTTTTTGCAAAATTTACTATAGAAAAGGCAATCCCTGGCGTAATTATAATTTGCGACAGTATAAAATTATTTTTTGAATAATTTACTATAGAAAAGGCAATCCCTGGCGTAATTAAAATTTGTGACAGACAAAATTATTTTTTGAATAATTTACTATAGAAAAGGCAATCCCTGGCGTATTTAAAATTTGCGACTGTAAAAAATTAATTTTTGAATAATTTACTATAGAAAAGGCAATTCCTGGCGTAATTAAAATTTGCGACACTAAAAAATTATTTTTTGAATAATTTACTATAGAAAAGGCAATCCCTGGCGTAATTAAAATTTGCGACACTAAAAAATTATTTTTTGAATAATTTCCTATAGAAAAGGCAATCCCTGGCGTAATTAAAATTTGCAACAGTAAAAAATTATTTTTTGCAAAATTTACTATAGAAAAGGCAATCCCTGGCGTAATTAAATTTTGCGACAGTAAAAAATTATTTTTTGAATAATTTACTATAGAAAAGGCAAACCCTGGCGTATTTAAAACTTGCAACAGTAAAAAATTATTTTTTGCAAAATTTACTATAGAAAAGGCAATCCCTGGCGTAATTAAAATTTGCGACAGTAAAAATTAATTTTTGCAAAATTTACTATAGAAAAGGCAATCCCTGGCGTAATTAAAACTTGCGACACTAAACAATTATTTTTTGAATAATTTACTATAGAAAAGGCGTATTTAAAATTTGCGACACTAAAAAATTATTTTTTGAATAATTTACTATAAAAAAGGCAATCCCTGGCGTAATTAAAATTTGCGACAGTATAAAATTATTTTTTGAATAATTTACTATAGAAAAGGCAATCCCTGGCGTAATTAAAATTTGCGACAGTAAAAAATTATTTTTTGAATAATTTACTATAGAAAAGGCAATCCCTGGCGTATTTAAAATTTGCAACAGTAAAAAATTATTTTTTGCAAAATTTACTATAGAAAAGGCAATCCCTGGCGTAGTTAAAATTTGCGACAGTAAAAAATTAATTTTTGCAAAATTTACTATAGAAAAGGCAATCCCTGGCGTAATTAAAACTTGCGACACTAAACAATTATTTTTTGAATAATTTACTATAGAAAAGGCAAACCCTGGCGTATTTAAAATTTGCGACACTAAACAATTATATTTTGCAAAATTTACTATACAAAAGGCAATCCCTGGCGTAATTAAAATTTGCGACAGTAAAAAATGAATTTTTGAATAATTTACTATAAAAAAGGCAATCCCTGGCGTAATTAAAATTTGCGATAGTAAAAAATGAATTTTTGAATAATTTACTAGAGAAAAGGCAATCCCTGGCGTAATTAAAATTTGCGACACTAAACAATAATTTTTTGTAAAATTTACTATAGAAAAGGCAATCCCTGGCGTAATTAAAATTTGAGACACTAAACAATAATTTTTTGCAAAATTTACTATAGAAAAGGCAATCCCTGGCGTAATTAAAATTGAGACAGCAAAAATTATTTTTTGAATAATTTACTATAGAAAAGGCAATCCCTGGCGTAATTAAAATTTGCGACAGTAAAAAATGAATTTTTGAATAGTTTACTATAGAAAAGGCAATCCCTGGCGTAATTAAAATTTGCGACACTAAACAATTATTTTTTGCAAAATTTACTATAGAAAATGCAATCCCTGGCGTAATTAAAATTTGAGACACTAAACAATTATTTTTTGCAAAATTTACTATAGAAAAGGCAATCCCTGGCGTAATTAAAATTTGAGACAGTAAAAAATTATTTTTTGAATAATTTACTATAGAAAAGGCAATCCCTGGCGTAATTAAAATTTGAGACAGTAAAAAATTATTTTTTGAATAATTTACTATGGAAAAGGCAATCCCTGGCGTATTTAAAATTTGCAACAGTAAAAAATTATTTTTTGAATAATTTACTATAGAAAAGGCAATCCCTGGCGTAATTAAAATTTGCGACAGTAAAAAATTATTTTTTGAATAATTTACTATAGATAAGGCAATCCCTGGCGTATTTAAAATTTGAGACAGTAAAAAATTATTTTTTGAATAATTTACTATAGAAAAGGCAATCCCTGGCGTAATTAAAATTTGCGACACTAAACAATTATTTTTTGTAAAATTTACTATAGAAAAGGCAATCCCTGGCGTAATTAAAATTTGAGACACTAAACAATAATTTTTTGCAAAATTTACTATAGAAAAGGCAATCCCTGGCGTAATTAAAATTGAGACAGTAAAAAATTATTTTTTGAATAATTTACTATAGAAAAGGCAATCCCTGGCGTAATTAAAATTTGCGACAGTAAAAAATGAATTTTTGAATAGTTTACTATAGAAAAGGCAATCCCTGGCGTAATTAAAATTTGCGACACTAAACAATTATTTTTTGCAAAATTTACTATAGAAAATGCAATCCCTGGCGTAATTAAAATTTGAGACACTAAACAATTATTTTTTGCAAAATTTACTATAGAAAAGGCAATCCCTGGCGTAATTAAAATTTGAGACAGTAAAAAATTATTTTTTGAATAATTTACTATAGAAAAGGCAATCCCTGGCGTAATTAAAATTTGAGACAGTAAAAAATTATTTTTTGAATAATTTACTATGGAAAAGGCAATCCCTGGCGTATTTAAAATTTGCAACAGTAAAAAATTATTTTTTGAATAATTTACTATAGAAAAGGCAATCCCTGGCGTAATTAAAATTTGCGACAGTAAAAAATTATTTTTTGAATAATTTACTATAGAAAAGGCAATCCCTGGCGTATTTAAAATTTGAGACAGTAAAAAATTATTTTTTGAATAATTTACTATAGAAAAGGCAATCCCTGGCGTAATTAAAATTTGCAACAGTAAAAAATTATTTTTTGAATAATTTACTATAGAAAAGGCAATCCCTGGCGTAATTATAATTTGCGACAGTAAAAAATTATTTTTTGCAAAATTTACTATAGAAAAGGCAATCCCTGGCGTAATTAAAACTTGCGACAGTAAAAAATTATTTTTTGAATAATTTACTATAGAAAACGCAATCCCTGGCGTAATTAAAATTTGCAACAGTATAAAATTATTTTTTGCAAAATTTACTATAGAAAAGGCAATCCCTGGCGTAATTAAAATTTGCGACAGTAAACAATTATTTTTTGAATAATTTACTATAGAAAAGGCAATCCCTGGCGTATTTAAAATTTGCAACAGTAAAAAATTATTTTTTGAATAATTTACTATAGAAAAGGCAATCCCTGGCGTAATTAAAATTTGAGACAGTAAAAAATGAATTTTTGAATAATTTACTATAGAAAAGGCAATCCCTGGCGTAATTAAAATTTGAGACAGTAAAAACTTATTTTTTGAATTATTTACTATAGAAAAGGCAATCCCTGGCGTAATTAAAATTTGTGACAGTAAAAAATGAATTTTTGAATAATTTACTATAGAAAAGGCAATCCCTGGCGTAATTAAAATTTGAGACAGTAAAAAATTATTTTTTGAATAATTTACTATAGAAAAGGCAATCCCTGGCGTAATTAAAATTTGAGACAGTAAAAAATGAATTTTTGAATAATTTACTATAGAAAAGGCAATCCCTGGCGTAATTAAAATTTGAGACAGTAAAAACTTATTTTTTGAATTATTTACTATAGAAAAGGCAATCCCTGGCGTAATTAAAATTTGCGACAGTAAAAAATGAATTTTTGAATAATTTACTATAGAATGGGCAATCCCTGGCGTAATTAAAATTTGAGACAGTAAAAAATTATTTTTTGAATAATTTACTATAGAAAACGCAATCCCTGGCGTAATTAAAATTTGCAACAGTATAAAATTATTTTTTGCAAGATTTACTATAGAAAAGGCAATCCCTGGCGTAATTAAAATTTGCGACAGTAAACAATTATTTTTTGAATAATTTACTATAGAAAAGGCAATCCCTGGCGTATTTAAAAATTGCAACAGTAAAAAATTATTTTTTGAATAATTTACTATAGAAAAGGCAATCCCTGGCGTAATTAAAATTTGAGACAGTAAAAAATGAATTTTTGAATAATTTACTATAGAAAAGGCAATCCCTGGCGTAATTAAAATTTGAGACAGTAAAAAATTATTTTTTGAATAATTTACTATAGAAAAGGCAATCGCTGGCGTAATTAAAATTTGCGACAGTATAAAATTATTTTTTGCAAAATTTACTATAGAAAAGGCAATCCCTGGCGTAATTAAAACTTGCGACAGTAAAAAATTATTTTTTGCAAAATTTACTATAGAAAAGGCAATCCCTGGCGTAATTAAAATTTGCGACACTAAAAAATTATTTTTTGAATAATTTACTATAGAAAAGGCAATCCCTGGCGTAATTATAATTTGCGACAGAAAAAAATAAATTTTTGAATAATTTACTATAGAAAAGGCAATCCCTGGCGTAGTTAAAATTTGAGACGGTAAAAAATGAATTTTTGAATAATTTACTATACAAAAGGCAATCCCTGGTGTAATTAAAATTTGCAACAGTAAAAAATTATTTTTTGCAAAATTTACTATAGAAAAGGCAATCCCTGGCGTAATTAAAATTTGAGACAGTAAAAAATTATTTTTTGAATAATTTACTATAGAAAAGGCAATCCCTGGCGTAATTAAAATTTGCAACAGTAAAAAATTATTTTTGGCAAAATTTACTATAGAATAGGCAATCCCTGGCGTATTTAAAATTTGCAACAGTAAAAAATTATTTTTGGCATAATTTACTATAGAAAAGGCAATCCCTGGCGTAATTAAAATTTGCGACACTAAAAAATTATTTTTTGAATAATTTACTATAGAAAAGGCAATCCCTGGCGTAATTAAAATTTGCAACAGTAAAAAATTATTTTTTGAATAATTTACTATAGAAAAGGCAATCCCTGGCGTAATTAAAATTTGCGACAGTAAAAAATTATTTTTTGAATAATTTACTATAGAAAAGGCAATCCCTGGCGTAATTAAAATTTGCAACAGTAAAAAATTATTTTTTGAATAATTTACTATAGAAAAGGCAATCCCTGGCGTAATTAAAATTTGTGACAGACAAAATTATTTTTTGAATAATTTAATATAGAAAAGGCAATCCCTGGCGTATTTAAAATTTGCGACAGTAAAAAATTAATTTTTGAATAATTTACTATAGAAAAGGCAATCCCTGGCGTAATTAAAATTTGCGACACTAAAAAATTATTTTTTGAATAATTTACTATAGAAAAGGCAATCCCTGGCGTACTTAAAATTTGCGACACTAAAAAATTATTTTTTGAATAATTTACTATAGAAAAGGCAATCCCTGGCGTCATTAAAATTTGCAACAGTAAAAAATTATTTTTTGCAAAATTTACTATAGAAAAGGCAATCCCTGGCGTAATTAAATTTTGCGACTGTAAAAAATTATTTTTTGAATAATTTTCTATAGAAAAGGCAATCCCTGGCGTAATTAAAATTTGCGACAGTAAAAAATGAATTTTTGAATAATTTACTATAGAAAAGGCAATCCCTGGCGTAATTAAAATTTGAGACAGTAAAAAATTATTTTTTGAATAATTTACTATAGAAAAGGCAATCCCTGGCGTAATTAAAATTTGAGACAGTAAAAAATTATTTTCTGAATAATTTACTATAGAAAAGGCAATCCCTGGCGTAATTATAATTTGCGACAGTAAAAAATTATTTTTTGCAAAATTTACTATAGAAAAGGCAATCCCTGGCGTAATTAAAACTTGCGACAGTAAAAAATTATTTTTTGAATAATTTACTATAGAAAACGCAATCCCTGGCGTAATTAAAATTTGAGACAGTAAAAAATTATTTTTTGAATAATTTACTATAGAAAAGGCAATCCCTGGCGTAATTAAAATTTGTGACAGACAAAATTATTTTTTGAATAATTTAATATAGAAAAGGCAATCCCTGGCGTATTTAAAATTTGCGACAGTAAAAAATTAATTTTTGAATAATTTACTATAGAAAAGGCAATCCCTGGCGTAATTAAAATTTGCGACACTAAAAAATTATTTTTTGAATAATTTACTATAGAAAAGGCAATCCCTGGCGTACTTAAAATTTGCGACACTAAAAAATTATTTTTTGAATAATTTACTATAGAAAAGGCAATCCCTGGCGTCATTAAAATTTGCAACAGTAAAAAATTATTTTTTGCAAAATTTACTATAGAAAAGGCAATCCCTGGCGTAATTAAAATTTGCGACAGTAAACAATTATTTTTTGAATAATTTACTATAGAAAAGGCAATCCCTGGCGTATTTAAAATTTGCAACAGTAAAAAATTATTTTTTGAATAATTTACTATAGAAAAGGCAATCCCTGGCGTAATTAAAATTTGAGACAGTAAAAAATGAATTTTTGAATAATTTACTATAGAAGAGGCAATCCCTGGCGTAATTAAAATTTGAGACAGTAAAAAATTATTTTTTGAATAATTTACTATAGAAAAGGCAATCCCTGGCGTAATTAAAATTTGCGACAGTAAAAAATGAATTTTTGAATAATTTACAATAGAAAAGGCAATCCCTGGCGTAATTAAAATTTGAGACAGTAAAAAATTATTTTTTGAATAATTTACTATAGAAAAGGCAATCCCTGGCGTAATTAAAATTTGAGACAGTAAAAAATTATTTTTTGAATAATTTACTATAGAAAAGGCAATCCCTGGCGTAATTAAAATTTGCGACAGTATAAAATTATTTTTTGCAAAATTTACTATAGAAAAGGCAATCCCTGGCGTAATTAAAACTTGCGACAGTAAAAAATAATTTTTTGCAAAATTTACTATAGAAAAGGCAATCCCTGGCGTAATTAAAATTTGCGACACTAAAAAATTATTTTTTGAATAATTTACTATAGAAAAGGCAATCCCTGGCGTAATTATAATTTGCGACAGAAAAAAATTAATTTTTGAATAATTTACTATAGAAAAGGAAATCCCTGGCGTAATTAAAATTTGAGACAGTAAAAAATGAATTTTTGAATAATTTACTATACAAAAGGCAATCCCTGGCGTAATTAAAATTTGCAACAGTAAAAAATTATTTTTTGCAAAATTTACTATAGAAAAGGCAATCCCTGGCGTAATTAAAATTTGAGACAGTAAAAAATTATTTTTTGAATAATTTACTATAGAAAAGGCAATCCCTGGCGTAATTAAAATTTGCAACAGTAAAAAATTATTTTTGGCAAAATTTACTATAGAAAAGGCAATCCCTGGCGTATTTAAAATTTGCAACAGTAAAAAATTATTTTTGGCATAATTTACTATAGAAAAGGCAATCCCTGGCGTAATTAAAATTTGCGACAGTATAAAATTATTTTTTGCAAAATTTACTATAGAAAAGGCAATCCCTGGCGTAATTAAAACTTGCGACAGTAAAAAATTATTTTTTGCAAAATTTACTATAGAAAAGGCAATCCCTGGCGTAATTAAATTTTGCGACAGTAAAAAATTATTTTTTGAATAATTTTCTATAGAAAAGGCAATCCCTGGCGTAATTAAAATTTGCGACAGTAAAAAATGAATTTTTGAATAATTTACTATAGAAAAGGCAATCCCTGGCGTAATTAAAATTTGAGACAGTAAAAAATTATTTTTTGAATAATTTACTATAGAAAAGGCAATCCCTGGCGTAATTAAAATTTGAGACAGTAAAAAATTATTTTCTGAATAATTTACTATAGAAAAGGCAATCCCTGGCGTAATTATAATTTGCGACAGTAAAAAATTATTTTTTGAATAATTTACTATAGAAAAGGCAATCCCTGGCGTAATTAAAATTTGAGACAGTAAAAAATTATTTTTTGAATAATTTACTATAGAAAAGGCAATCCCTGACGTAATTAAAATTTGCGACAGTATAAAATTATTTTTTGCAAAATTTACTATAGAAAAGGCAATCCCTGGCGTAATTAAAACTTGCGACAGTAAAAAATTATTTTTTGCAAAATTTACTATAGAAAAGGCAATCCCTGGCGTAATTAAAATTTGCGACACTAAAAAATTATTTTTTGAATAATTTACTATAGAAAAGGCAATCCCTGGCGTAATTATAATTTGCGACAGAAAAAAATTAATTTTTGAATAATTTACTATAGAAAAGGAAATCCCTGGCGTAATTAAAATTTGAGACAGTAAAAAATGAATTTTTGAATAATTTACTATACAAAAGGCAATCCCTGGCGTAATTAAAATTTGCAACAGTAAAAAATTATTTTTTGCAAAATTTACTATAGAAAAGGCAATCCCTGGCGTAATTAAAATTTGAGACAGTAAAAAATTATTTTTTGAATAATTTACTATAGAAAAGGCAATCCCTGGCGTAATTAAAATTTGCAACAGTAAAAAATTATTTTTGGCAAAATTTACTATAGAAAAGGCAATCCCTGGCGTATTTAAAATTTGCAACAGTAAAAAATTATTTTTGGCATAATTTACTATAGAAAAGGCAATCCCTGGCGTAATTAAAATTTGCGACACTAAAGAATTATTTTTTGAATAATTTACTATAGAAAAGGCAATCCCTGGCGTAATTAAAATTTGCAACAGTAAAAAATTATTTTTTGAATAATTTACTATAGAAAAGGCAATCCCTGGCGTAATTAAAATTTGCGACAGTAAAAAATTATTTTTTGAATAATTTACTATAGAAAAGACAATCCCTGGCGTAATTAAAGTTTGCAACAGTAAAGAATTATTTTTTGAATAATTTACTATAGAAAAGGCAATCCCTGGCGTAATTAAAATTTGCGACACTAAAAAATTATTTTTTGAATAATTTACTATAGAAAAGGCAATCCCTGGCGTATTTAAAAATTGCAACAGTAAAAAATTATTTTTTGAATAATTTACTATAGAAAAGGCAATCCCTGGCGTAATTAAAATTTGAGACAGTAAAAAATGAATTTTTGAATAATTTACTATAGAAAAGGCAATCCCTGGCGTAATTAAAATTTGAGACAGTAAAAAATTATTTTTTGAATAATTTACTATAGAAAAGGCAATCGCTGGCGTAATTAAAATTTGCGACAGTATAAAATTATTTTTTGCAAAATTTACTATAGAAAAGGCAATCCCTGGCGTAATTAAAACTTGCGACAGTAAAAAATTATTTTTTGCAAAATTTACTATAGAAAAGGCAATCCCTGGCGTAATTAAAATTTGCGACACTAAAAAATTATTTTTTGAATAATTTACTATAGAAAAGGCAATCCCTGGCGTAATTATAATTTGCGACAGAAAAAAATAAATTTTTGAATAATTTACTATAGAAAAGGCAATCCCTGGCGTAATTAAAATTTGAGACAGTAAAAAATGAATTTTTGAATAATTTACTATACAAAAGGCAATCCCTGGTGTAATTAAAATTTGCAACAGTAAAAAATTATTTTTTGCAAAATTTACTATAGAAAAGGCAATCCCTGGCGTAATTAAAATTTGAGACAGTAAAAAATTATTTTTTGAATAATTTACTATAGAAAAGGCAATCCCTGGCGTAATTAAAATTTGCAACAGTAAAAAATTATTTTTGGCAAAATTTACTATAGAATAGGCAATCCCTGGCGTATTTAAAATTTGCAACAGTAAAAAATTATTTTTGGCATAATTTACTATAGAAAAGGCAATCCCTGGCGTAATTAAAATTTGCGACACTAAAAAATTATTTTTTGAATAATTTACTATAGAAAAGGCAATCCCTGGCGTAATTAAAATTTGCAACAGTAAAAAATTATTTTTTGAATAATTTACTATAGAAAAGGCAATCCCTGGCGTAATTAAAATTTGCGACAGTAAAAAATTATTTTTTGAATAATTTACCATAGAAAAGGCAATCCCTGGCGTAATTAAAATTTGCAACAGTAAAAAATTATTTTTTGAATAATTTACTATAGAAAAGGCAATCCCTGGCGTAATTAAAATTTGTGACAGACAAAATTATTTTTTGAATAATTTAATATAGAAAAGGCAATCCCTGGCGTATTTAAAATTTGCGACAGTAAAAAATTAATTTTTGAATAATTTACTATAGAAAAGGCAATCCCTGGCGTAATTAAAATTTGCGACACTAAAAAATTATTTTTTGAATAATTTACTATAGAAAAGGCAATCCCTGGCGTACTTAAAATTTGCGACACTAAAAAATTATTTTTTGAATAATTTACTATAGAAAAGGCAATCCCTGGCGTCATTAAAATTTGCAACAGTAAAAAATTATTTTTTGCAAAATTTACTATAGAAAAGGCAATCCCTGGCGTAATTAAATTTTGCGACAGTAAAAAATTATTTTTTGAATAATTTTCTATAGAAAAGGCAATCCCTGGCGTAATTAAAATTTGCGACAGTAAAAAATGAATTTTTGAATAATTTACTATAGAAAAGGCAATCCCTGGCGTAATTAAAATTTGAGACAGTAAAAAATTATTTTTTGAATAATTTACTATAGAAAAGGCAATCCCTGGCGTAATTAAAATTTGAGACAGTAAAAAATTATTTTCTGAATAATTTACTATAGAAAAGGCAATCCCTGGCGTAATTATAATTTGCGACAGTAAAAAATTATTTTTTGCAAAATTTACTATAGAAAAGGCAATCCCTGGCGTAATTAAAACTTGCGACAGTAAAAAATTATTTTTTGAATAATTTACTATAGAAAACGCAATCCCTGGCGTAATTAAAATTTGAGACAGTAAAAAATTATTTTTTGAATAATTTACTATAGAAAAGGCAATCCCTGGCGTAATTAAAATTTGTGACAGACAAAATTATTTTTTGAATAATTTAATATAGAAAAGGCAATCCCTGGCGTATTTAAAATTTGCGACAGTAAAAAATTAATTTTTGAATAATTTACTATAGAAAAGGCAATCCCTGGCGTAATTAAAATTTGCGACACTAAAAAATTATTTTTTGAATAATTTACTATAGAAAAGGCAATCCCTGGCGTACTTAAAATTTGCGACACTAAAAAATTATTTTTTGAATAATTTACTATAGAAAAGGCAATCCCTGGCGTCATTAAAATTTGCAACAGTAAAAAATTATTTTTTGCAAAATTTACTATAGAAAAGGCAATCCCTGGCGTAATTAAAATTTGCGACAGTAAACAATTATTTTTTGAATAATTTACTATAGAAAAGGCAATCCCTGGCGTATTTAAAATTTGCAACAGTAAAAAATTATTTTTTGAATAATTTACTATAGAAAAGGCAATCCCTGGCGTAATTAAAATTTGAGACAGTAAAAAATGAATTTTTGAATAATTTACTATAGAAAAGGCAATCCCTGGCGTAATTAAAATTTGAGACAGTAAAAAATGAATTTTTGAATAATTTACTATAGAAAAGGCAATCCCTGGCGTAATTAAAATTTGAGACAGTAAAAAATTATTTTTTGAATAATTTACTATAGAAAAGGCAATCCCTGGCGTAATTAAAATTTGAGACAGTAAAAAATTATTTTCTGAATAATTTACTATAGAAAAGGCAATCCCTGGCGTAATTATAATTTGCGACAGTAAAAAATTATTTTTTGCAAAATTTACTATAGAAAAGGCAATCCCTGGCGTAATTAAAACTTGCGACAGTAAAAAATTATTTTTTGAATAATTTACTATAGAAAACGCAATCCCTGGCGTAATTAAAATTTGAGACAGTAAAAAATTATTTTTTGAATAATTTACTATAGAAAAGGCAATCCCTGGCGTAATTAAAATTTGCGACACTAAAAAATTATTTTTTGAATAATTTACTATAGAAAAGGCAATCCCTGGCGTACTTAAAATTTGCGACACTAAAAAATTATTTTTTGAATAATTTACTATAGAAAAGGCAATCCCTGGCGTCATTAAAATTTGCAACAGTAAAAAATTATTTTTTGCAAAATTTACTATAGAAAAGGCAATCCCTGGCGTAATTAAAATTTGCGACAGTAAACAATTATTTTTTGAATAATTTACTATAGAAAAGGCAATCCCTGGCGTAATTAAATTTTGCGACAGTAAAAAATTATTTTTTGAATAATTTACTATAGAAAAGGCAATCCCTGGCGTACTTAAAATTTGCGACACTAAAAAATTATTTTTTGAATAATTTACTATAGAAAAGGCAATCCCTGGCGTCATTAAAATTTGCGACACTAAAAAATTATTTTTTGAATAATTTACTATAGAAAAGGCAATCCCTGGCGTACTTAAAATTTGCGACACTAAAAAATTATTTTTTGAATAATTTACTATAGAAAAGGCAATCCCTGGCGTCATTAAAATTTGCAACAGTAAAAAATTATTTTTTGCAAAATTTACTATAGAAAAGGCAATCCCTGGCGTAATTAAAATTTGCGACAGTAAACAATTATTTTTTGAATAATTTACTATAGAAAAGGCAATCCCTGGCGTATTTAAAATTTGCGACACTAAAAAATTATTTTTTGAATAATTTACTATAGAAAAGGCAATCCCTGGCGTACTTAAAATTTGCGACACTAAAAAATTATTTTTTGAATAATTTACTATAGAAAAGGCAATCCCTGGCGTCATTAAAATTTGCAACAGTAAAAAATTATTTTTTGCAAAATTTACTATAGAAAAGGCAATCCCTGGCGTAATTAAAATTTGCGACAGTAAACAATTATTTTTTGAATAATTTACTATAGAAAAGGCAATCCCTGGCGTATTTAAAATTTGCAACAGTAAAAAATTATTTTTTGAATAATTTACTATAGAAAAGGCAATCCCTGGCGTAATTAAAATTTGAGACAGTAAAAAATAAATTTTTGAATAATTTACTATAGAAAAGGCAATCCCTGGCGTAATTAAAATTTGAGACAGTAAAAAATGAATTTTTGAATAATTTACTATAGAAAAGGCAATCCCTGGCGTAATTAAAATTTGCGACACTAAAAAATTATTTTTTGAATAATTTACTATAGAAAAGGCAATCCCTGGCGTACTTAAAATTTGCGACACTAAAAAATTATTTTTTGAATAATTTACTATAGAAAAGGCAATCCCTGGCGTCATTAAAATTTGTGACAGACAAAATTATTTTTTGAATAATTTAATATAGAAAAGGCAATCCCTGGCGTATTTAAAATTTGCGACAGTAAAAAATTAATTTTTGAATAATTTACTATAGAAAAGGCAATCCCTGGCGTAATTAAAATTTGCGACACTAAAAAATTATTTTTTGAATAATTTACTATAGAAAAGGCAATCCCTGGCGTACTTAAAATTTGCGACACTAAAAAATTATTTTTTGAATAATTTACTATAGAAAAGGCAATCCCTGGCGTCATTAAAATTTGCAACAGTAAAAAATTATTTTTTGCAAAATTTACTATAGAAAAGGCAATCCCTGGCGTAATTAAAATTTGCGACAGTAAACAATTATTTTTTGAATAATTTACTATAGAAAAGGCAATCCCTGGCGTATTTAAAATTTGCAACAGTAAAAAATTATTTTTTGAATAATTTACTATAGAAAAGGCAATCCCTGGCGTAATTAAAATTTGAGACAGTAAAAAATGAATTTTTGAATAATTTACTATAGAAAAGGCAATCCCTGGCGTAATTAAAATTTGAGACAGTAAAAAATGAATTTTTGAATAATTTACTATAGAAAAGGCAATCCCTGGCGTAATTAAAATTTGAGACAGTAAAAAATTATTTTTTGAATAATTTACTATAGAAAAGGCAATCCCTGGCGTAATTAAAATTTGAGACAGTAAAAAATTATTTTCTGAATAATTTACTATAGAAAAGGCAATCCCTGGCGTAATTATAATTTGCGACAGTAAAAAATTATTTTTTGCAAAATTTACTATAGAAAAGGCAATCCCTGGCGTAATTAAAACTTGCGACAGTAAAAAATTATTTTTTGAATAATTTACTATAGAAAACGCAATCCCTGGCGTAATTAAAATTTGAGACAGTAAAAAATTATTTTTTGAATAATTTACTATAGAAAAGGCAATCCCTGGCGTAATTAAAATTTGCGACACTAAAAAATTATTTTTTGAATAATTTACTATAGAAAAGGCAATCCCTGGCGTACTTAAAATTTGCGACACTAAAAAATTATTTTTTGAATAATTTACTATAGAAAAGGCAATCCCTGGCGTCATTAAAATTTGCAACAGTAAAAAATTATTTTTTGCAAAATTTACTATAGAAAAGGCAATCCCTGGCGTAATTAAAATTTGCGACAGTAAACAATTATTTTTTGAATAATTTACTATAGAAAAGGCAATCCCCGGCGTAATTAAATTTTGCGACAGTAAAAAATTATTTTTTGAATAATTTACTATAGAAAAGGCAATCCCTGGCGTACTTAAAATTTGCGACACTAAAAAATTATTTTTTGAATAATTTACTATAGAAAAGGCAATCCCTGGCGTACTTAAAATTTGCGACACTAAAAAATTATTTTTTGAATAATTTACTATAGAAAAGGCAATCCCTGGCGTCATTAAAATTTGCAACAGTAAAAAATTATTTTTTGCAAAATTTACTATAGAAAAGGCAATCCCTGGCGTAATTAAAATTTGCGACAGTAAACAATTATTTTTTGAATAATTTACTATAGAAAAGGCAATCCCTGGCGTATTTAAAATTTGCAACAGTAAAAAATTATTTTTTGAATAATTTACTATAGAAAAGGCAATCCCTGGCGTAATTAAAATTTGAGACAGTAAAAAATGAATTTTTGAATAATTTACTATAGAAAAGGCAATCCCTGGCGTAATTAAAATTTGAGACAGTAAAAAATGAATTTTTGAATAATTTACTATAGAAAAGGCAATCCCTGGCGTAATTAAAATTTGAGACAGTAAAAAATTATTTTTTGAATAATTTACTATAGAAAAGGCAATCCCTGGCGTAATTAAAATTTGAGACAGTAAAAAATTATTTTCTGAATAATTTACTATAGAAAAGGCAATCCCTGGCGTAATTATAATTTGCGACAGTAAAAAATTATTTTTTGCAAAATTTACTATAGAAAAGGCAATCCCTGGCGTAATTAAAACTTGCGACAGTAAAAAATTATTTTTTGAATAATTTACTATAGAAAACGCAATCCCTGGCGTAATTAAAATTTGAGACAGTAAAAAATTATTTTTTGAATAATTTACTATAGAAAAGGCAATCCCTGGCGTAATTAAAATTTGCGACACTAAAAAATTATTTTTTGAATAATTTACTATAGAAAAGGCAATCCCTGGCGTACTTAAAATTTGCGACACTAAAAAATTATTTTTTGAATAATTTACTATAGAAAAGGCAATCCCTGGCGTCATTAAAATTTGCAACAGTAAAAAATTATTTTTTGCAAAATTTACTATAGAAAAGGCAATCCCTGGCGTAATTAAATTTTGCGACAGTAAAAAATTATTTTTTGAATAATTTTCTATAGAAAAGGCAATCCCTGGCGTAATTAAAATTTGCGACAGTAAAAAATGAATTTTTGAATAATTTACTATAGAAAAGGCAATCCCTGGCGTAATTAAAATTTGAGACAGTAAAAAATTATTTTTTGAATAATTTACTATAGAAAAGGCAATCCCTGGCGTAATTAAAATTTGAGACAGTAAAAAATTATTTTCTGAATAATTTACTATAGAAAAGGCAATCCCTGGCGTAATTATAATTTGCGACAGTAAAAAATTATTTTTTGCAAAATTTACTATAGAAAAGGCAATCCCTGGCGTAATTAAAACTTGCGACAGTAAAAAATTATTTTTTGAATAATTTACTATAGAAAACGCAATCCCTGGCGTAATTAAAATTTGAGACAGTAAAAAATTATTTTTTGAATAATTTACTATAGAAAAGGCAATCCCTGGCGTAATTAAAATTTGTGACAGACAAAATTATTTTTTGAATAATTTAATATAGAAAAGGCAATCCCTGGCGTATTTAAAATTTGCGACAGTAAAAAATTAATTTTTGAATAATTTACTATAGAAAAGGCAATCCCTGGCGTAATTAAAATTTGCGACACTAAAAAATTATTTTTTGAATAATTTACTATAGAAAAGGCAATCCCTGGCGTACTTAAAATTTGCGACACTAAAAAATTATTTTTTGAATAATTTACTATAGAAAAGGCAATCCCTGGCGTCATTAAAATTTGCAACAGTAAAAAATTATTTTTTGCAAAATTTACTATAGAAAAGGCAATCCCTGGCGTAATTAAAATTTGCGACAGTAAACAATTATTTTTTGAATAATTTACTATAGAAAAGGCAATCCCTGGCGTATTTAAAATTTGCAACAGTAAAAAATTATTTTTTGAATAATTTACTATAGAAAAGGCAATCCCTGGCGTAATTAAAATTTGAGACAGTAAAAAATGAATTTTTGAATAATTTACTATAGAAAAGGCAATCCCTGGCGTAATTAAAATTTGAGACAGTAAAAAATTATTTTTTGAATAATTTACTATAGAAAAGGCAATCCCTGGCGTAATTAAAATTTGAGACAGTAAAAAATTATTTTCTGAATAATTTACTATAGAAAAGGCAATCCCTGGCGTAATTATAATTTGCGACAGTAAAAAATTATTTTTTGCAAAATTTACTATAGAAAAGGCAATCCCTGGCGTAATTAAAACTTGCGACAGTAAAAAATTATTTTTTGAATAATTTACTATAGAAAACGCAATCCCTGGCGTAATTAAAATTTGAGACAGTAAAAAATTATTTTTTGAATAATTTACTATAGAAAAGGCAATCCCTGGCGTAATTAAAATTTGCGACACTAAAAAATTATTTTTTGAATAATTTACTATAGAAAAGGCAATCCCTGGCGTACTTAAAATTTGCGACACTAAAAAATTATTTTTTGAATAATTTACTATAGAAAAGGCAATCCCTGGCGTCATTAAAATTTGCAACAGTAAAAAATTATTTTTTGCAAAATTTACTATAGAAAAGGCAATCCCTGGCGTAATTAAAATTTGCGACAGTAAACAATTATTTTTTGAATAATTTACTATAGAAGAGGCAATCCCTGGCGTATTTAAAATTTGCAACAGTAAAAAATTATTTTTTGAATAATTTACTATAGAAAAGGCAATCCCTGGCGTAATTAAAATTTGAGACAGTAAAAAATGAATTTTTGAATAATTTACTATAGAAAAGGCAATCCCTGGCGTAATTAAAATTTGAGACAGTAAAAAATTATTTTTTGAATAATTTACTATAGAAAAGGCAATCCCTGGCGTAATTAAAATTTGAGACAGTAAAAAATTATTTTCTGAATAATTTACTATAGAAAAGGCAATCCCTGGCGTAATTATAATTTGCGACAGTAAAAAATTATTTTTTGCAAAATTTACTATAGAAAAGGCAATCCCTGGCGTAATTAAAACTTGCGACAGTAAAAAATTATTTTTTGAATAATTTACTATAGAAAACGCAATCCCTGGCGTAATTAAAATTTGAGACAGTAAAAAATTATTTTTTGAATAATTTACTATAGAAAAGGCAATCCCTGGCGTAATTAAAATTTGCGACACTAAAAAATTATTTTTTGAATAATTTACTATAGAAAAGGCAATCCCTGGCGTACTTAAAATTTGCGACACTAAAAAATTATTTTTTGAATAATTTACTATAGAAAAGGCAATCCCTGGCGTCATTAAAATTTGCAACAGTAAAAAATTATTTTTTGCAAAATTTACTATAGAAAAGGCAATCCCTGGCGTAATTAAAATTTGCGACAGTAAACAATTATTTTTTGAATAATTTACTATAGAAGAGGCAATCCCTGGCGTATTTAAAATTTGCAACAGTAAAAAATTATTTTTTGAATAATTTACTATAGAAAAGGCAATCCCTGGCGTAATTAAAATTTGAGACAGTAAAAAATGAATTTTTGAATAATTTACTATAGAAAAGGCAATCCCTGGCGTAATTAAAATTTGAGACAGTAAAAAATGAATTTTTGAATAATTTACTATAGAAAAGGCAATCCCTGGCGTAATTAAAATTTGAGACAGTAAAAAATTATTTTTTGAATAATTTACTATAGAAAAGGCAATCCCTGGCGTAATTAAAATTTGAGACAGTAAAAAATTATTTTCTGAATAATTTACTATAGAAAAGGCAATCCCTGGCGTAATTATAATTTGCGACAGTAAAAAATTATTTTTTGCAAAATTTACTATAGAAAAGGCAATCCCTGGCGTAATTAAAACTTGCGACAGTAAAAAATTATTTTTTGAATAATTTACTATAGAAAACGCAATCCCTGGCGTAATTAAAATTTGAGACAGTAAAAAATTATTTTTTGAATAATTTACTATAGAAAAGGCAATCCCTGGCGTAATTAAAATTTGCGACACTAAAAAATTATTTTTTGAATAATTTACTATAGAAAAGGCAATCCCTGGCGTACTTAAAATTTGCGACACTAAAAAATTATTTTTTGAATAATTTACTATAGAAAAGGCAATCCCTGGCGTCATTAAAATTTGCAACAGTAAAAAATTATTTTTTGCAAAATTTACTATAGAAAAGGCAATCCCTGGCGTAATTAAAATTTGCGACAGTAAACAATTATTTTTTGAATAATTTACTATAGAAAAGGCAATCCCTGGCGTAATTAAAATTTGAGACAGTAAAAAATGAATTTTTGAATAATTTACTATAGAAAAGGCAATCCCTGGCGTACTTAAAATTTGCGACACTAAAAAATTATTTTTTGAATAATTTACTATAGAAAAGGCAATCCCTGGCGTCATTAAAATTTGCAACAGTAAAAAATTATTTTTTGCAAAATTTACTATAGAAAAGGCAATCCCTGGCGTAATTAAAATTTGCGACAGTAAACAATTATTTTTTGAATAATTTACTATAGAAAAGGCAATCCCTGGCGTATTTAAAATTTGCAACAGTAAAAAATTATTTTTTGAATAATTTACTATAGAAAAGGCAATCCTTGGCGTAATTAAAATTTGAGACAGTAAAAAATGAATTTTTGAATAATTTACTATAGAAAAGGCAATCCCTGGCGTAATTAAAATTTGAGACAGTAAAAAATGAATTTTTGAATAATTTACTATAGAAAAGGCAATCCCTGGCGTAATTAAAATTTGAGACAGTAAAAAATTATTTTTTGAATAATTTACTATAGAAAAGGCAATCCCTGGCGTAATTAAAATTTGAGACAGTAAAAAATTATTTTCTGAATAATTTACTATAGAAAAGGCAATCCCTGGCGTAATTATAATTTGCGACAGTAAAAAATTATTTTTTGCAAAATTTACTATAGAAAAGGCAATCCCTGGCGTAATTAAAACTTGCGACAGTAAAAAATTATTTTTTGAATAATTTACTATAGAAAACGCAATCCCTGGCGTAATTAAAATTTGAGACAGTAAAAAATTATTTTTTGAATAATTTACTATAGAAAAGGCAATCCCTGGCGTAATTAAAATTTGTGACAGACAAAATTATTTTTTGAATAATTTAACATAGAAAAGGCAATCCCTGGCGTATTTAAAATTTGCGACAGTAAAAAATTATTTTTTGAATAATTTACTATAGAAAAGGCAATCCCTGGCGTCATTAAAATTTGCAACAGTAAAAAATTATTTTTTGCAAAATTTACTATAGAAAAGGCAATCCCTGGCGTAATTAAAATTTGCGACAGTAAACAATTATTTTTTGAATAATTTACTATAGAAAAGGCAATCCCTGGCGTCATTAAAATTTGCAACAGTAAAAAATTATTTTTTGAATAATTTACTATAGAAAAGGCAATCCCTGGCGTAATTAAATTTTGCGACAGTAAAAAATTATTTTTTGAATAATTTACTATAGAAAAGGCAATCCCTGGCGTACTTAAAATTTGCGACACTAAAAAATTATTTTTTGAATAATTTACTATAGAAAAGGCAATCCCTGGCGTCATTAAAATTTGCAACAGTAAAAAATTATTTTTTGCAAAATTTACTATAGAAAAGGCAATCCCTGGCGTAATTAAAATTTGCGACAGTAAACAATTATTTTTTGAATAATTTACTATAGAAAAGGCAATCCCTGGCGTATTTAAAATTTGCAACAGTAAAAAATTATTTTTTGAATAATTTACTATAGAAAAGGCAATCCCTGGCGTAATTAAAATTTGAGACAGTAAAAAATGAATTTTTGAATAATTTACTATAGAAAAGGCAATCCCTGGCGTAATTAAAATTTGAGACAGTAAAAAATGAATTTTTGAATAATTTACTATAGAAAAGGCAATCCCTGGCGTAATTAAAATTTGAGACAGTAAAAAATTATTTTTTGAATAATTTACTATAGAAAAGGCAATCCCTGGCGTAATTAAAATTTGAGACAGTAAAAAATTATTTTCTGAATAATTTACTATAGAAAAGGCAATCCCTGGCGTAATTATAATTTGCGACAGTAAAAAATTATTTTTTGCAAAATTTACTATAGAAAAGGCAATCCCTGGCGTAATTAAAACTTGCGACAGTAAAAAATTATTTTTTGAATAATTTACTATAGAAAACGCAATCCCTGGCGTAATTAAAATTTGAGACAGTAAAAAATTATTTTTTGAATAATTTACTATAGAAAAGGCAATCCCTGGCGTAATTAAAATTTGTGACAGACAAAATTATTTTTTGAATAATTTAATATAGAAAAGGCAATCCCTGGCGTATTTAAAATTTGCGACAGTAAAAAATTAATTTTTGAATAATTTACTATAGAAAAGGCAATCCCTGGCGTAATTAAAATTTGCGACACTAAAAAATTATTTTTTGAATAATTTACTATAGAAAAGGCAATCCCTGGCGTAATTAAAATTTGCGACAGTAAAAAATGAATTTTTGAATAATTTACTATAGAAAAGGCAATCCCTGGCGTCATTAAAATTTGCAACAGTAAAAAATTATTTTTTGCAAAATTTACTATAGAAAAGGCAATCCCTGGCGTAATTAAATTTTGCGACAGTAAAAAATTATTTTTTGAATAATTTTCTATAGAAAAGGCAATCCCTGGCGTAATTAAAATTTGCGACAGTAAAAAATGAATTTTTGAATAATTTACTATAGAAAAGGCAATCCCTGGCGTAATTAAAATTTGAGACAGTAAAAAATTATTTTTTGAATAATTTACTATAGAAAAGGCAATCCCTGGCGTAATTAAAATTTGAGACAGTAAAAAATTATTTTCTGAATAATTTACTATAGAAAAGGCAATCCCTGGCGTAATTATAATTTGCGACAGTAAAAAATTATTTTTTGCAAAATTTACTATAGAAAAGGCAATCCCTGGCGTAATTAAAACTTGCGACAGTAAAAAATTATTTTTTGAATAATTTACTATAGAAAACGCAATCCCTGGCGTAATTAAAATTTGAGACAGTAAAAAATTATTTTTTGAATAATTTACTATAGAAAAGGCAATCCCTGGCGTAATTAAAATTTGTGACAGACAAAATTATTTTTTGAATAATTTAATATAGAAAAGGCAATCCCTGGCGTATTTAAAATTTGCGACAGTAAAAAATTAATTTTTGAATAATTTACTATAGAAAAGGCAATCCCTGGCGTAATTAAAATTTGTGACAGACAAAATTATTTTTTGAATAATTTAATATAGAAAAGGCAATCCCTGGCGTATTTAAAATTTGCGACAGTAAAAAATTAATTTTTGAATAATTTACTATAGAAAAGGCAATCCCTGGCGTAATTAAAATTTGCGACACTAAAAAATTATTTTTTGAATAATTTACTATAGAAAAGGCAATCCCTGGCGTACTTAAAATTTGCGACACTAAAAAATTATTTTTTGAATAATTTACTATAGAAAAGGCAATCCCTGGCGTACTTAAAATTTGCGACACTAAAAAATTATTTTTTGCAAAATTTACTATAGAAAAGGCAATCCCTGGCGTCATTAAAATTTGCAACAGTAAAAAATTATTTTTTGCAAAATTTACTATAGAAAAGGCAATCCCTGGCGTAATTAAATTTTGCGACAGTAAAAAATTATTTTTTGAATAATTTTCTATAGAAAAGGCAATCCCTGGCGTAATTAAAATTTGCGACAGTAAAAAATGAATTTTTGAATAATTTACTATAGAAAAGGCAATCCCTGGCGTAATTAAAATTTGAGACAGTAAAAAATTATTTTTTGAATAATTTACTATAGAAAAGGCAATCCCTGGCGTAATTAAAATTTGAGACAGTAAAAAATTATTTTCTGAATAATTTACTATAGAAAAGGCAATCCCTGGCGTAATTATAATTTGCGACAGTAAAAAATTATTTTTTGCAAAATTTACTATAGAAAAGGCAATCCCTGGCGTAATTAAAACTTGCGACAGTAAAAAATTATTTTTTGAATAATTTACTATAGAAAACGCAATCCCTGGCGTAATTAAAATTTGAGACAGTAAAAAATTATTTTTTGAATAATTTACTATAGAAAAGGCAATCCCTGGCGTAATTAAAATTTGTGACAGACAAAATTATTTTTTGAATAATTTAATATAGAAAAGGCAATCCCTGGCGTATTTAAAATTTGCGACAGTAAAAAATTAATTTTTGAATAATTTACTATAGAAAAGGCAATCCCTGGCGTAATTAAAATTTGCGACACTAAAAAATTATTTTTTGAATAATTTACTATAGAAAAGGCAATCCCTGGCGTACTTAAAATTTGCGACACTAAAAAATTATTTTTTGAATAATTTACTATAGAAAAGGCAATCCCTGGCGTCATTAAAATTTGCAACAGTAAAAAATTATTTTTTGCAAAATTTACTATAGAAAAGGCAATCCCTGGCGTAATTAAAATTTGCGACAGTAAACAATTATTTTTTGAATAATTTACTATAGAAAAGGCAATCCCTGGCGTATTTAAAATTTGCAACAGTAAAAAATTATTTTTTGAATAATTTACTATAGAAAAGGCAATCCCTGGCGTAATTAAAATTTGAGACAGTAAAAAATGAATTTTTGAATAATTTACTATAGAAAAGGCAATCCCTGGCGTAATTAAAATTTGAGACAGTAAAAATGAATTTTTGGATAATTTACTATAGAAAAGGCAATCCCTGGCGTAATTAAAATTTGAGACAGTAAAAAATTATTTTTTGAATAATTTACTATAGAAAAGGCAATCCCTGGCGTAATTAAAATTTGAGACAGTAAAAAATTATTTTCTGAATAATTTACTATAGAAAAGGCAATCCCTGGCGTAATTATAATTTGCGACAGTAAAAAATTATTTTTTGCAAAATTTACTAGAGAAAAGGCAATCCCTGGCGTAATTAAAACTTGCGACAGTAAAAAATTATTTTTTGAATAATTTACTATAGAAAACGCAATCCCTGGCGTAATTAAAATTTGAGACAGTAAAAAATTATTTTTTGAATAATTTACTATAGAAAAGGCAATCCCTGGCGTAATTAAAATTTGCGACACTAAAAAATTATTTTTTGAATAATTTACTATAGAAAAGGCAATCCCTGGCGTACTTAAAATTTGCGACACTAAAAAATTATTTTTTGAATAATTTACTATAGAAAAGGCAATCCCTGGCGTCATTAAAATTTGCAACAGTAAAAAATTATTTTTTGCAAAATTTACTATAGAAAAGGCAATCCCTGGCGTATTTAAAATTTGCAACAGTAAAAAATTATTTTTTGAATAATTTACTATAGAAAAGGCAATCCCTGGCGTAATTATAATTTGCGACAGAAAAAAATTAATTTTTGAATAATTTACTATAGAAAAGGAAATCCCTGGCGTAATTAAAATTTGAGACAGTAAAAAATGAATTTTTGAATAATTTACTATACAAAAGGCAATCCCTGGCGTAATTAAAATTTGCAACAGTAAAAAATTATTTTTTGAATAATTTACTATAGAAAAGGCAATCCCTGGCGTAATTAAAATTTGAGACAGTAAAAAATGAATTTTTGAATAATTTACTATAGAAGAGGCAATCCCTGGCGTAATTAAAATTTGAGACAGTAAAAAATTATTTTTTGAATAATTTACTATAGAAAAGGCAATCCCTGGCGTAATTAAAATTTGCGACAGTAAAAAATGAATTTTTGAATAATTTACAATAGAAAAGGCAATCCCTGGCGTAATTAAAATTTGAGACAGTAAAAAATTATTTTTTGAATAATTTACTATAGAAAAGGCAATCCCTGGCGTAATTAAAATTTGAGACAGTAAAAAATTATTTTTTGAATAATTTACTATAGAAAAGGCAATCCCTGGCGTAATTAAAATTTGCGACAGTATAAAATTATTTTTTGCAAAATTTACTATAGAAAAGGCAATCCCTGGCGTAATTAAAACTTGCGACAGTAAAAAATTATTTTTTGCAAAATTTACTATAGAAAAGGCAATCCCTGGCGTAATTAAAATTTGCGACACTAAAAAATTATTTTTTGAATAATTTACTATAGAAAAGGCAATCCCTGGCGTAATTATAATTTGCGACAGAAAAAAATTAATTTTTGAATAATTTACTATAGAAAAGGAAATCCCTGGCGTAATTAAAATTTGAGACAGTAAAAAATGAATTTTTGAATAATTTACTATACAAAAGGCAATCCCTGGCGTAATTAAAATTTGCAACAGTAAAAAATTATTTTTTGCAAAATTTACTATAGAAAAGGCAATCCCTGGCGTAATTAAAATTTGAGACAGTAAAAAATTATTTTTTGAATAATTTACTATAGAAAAGGCAATCCCTGGCGTAATTAAAATTTGCAACAGTAAAAAATTATTTTTGGCAAAATTTACTATAGAAAAGGCAATCCCTGGCGTATTTAAAATTTGCAACAGTAAAAAATTATTTTTGGCATAATTTACTATAGAAAAGGCAATCCCTGGCGTAATTAAAATTTGCGACACTAAAAAATTATTTTTTGAATAATTTACTATAGAAAAGGCAATCCCTGGCGTAATTAAAATTTGCAACAGTAAAAAATTATTTTTTGAATAATTTACTATAGAAAAGGCAATCCCTGGCGTAATTAAAATTTGCGACAGTAAAAAATTATTTTTTGAATAATTTACTATAGAAAAGACAATCCCTGGCGTAATTAAAGTTTGCAACAGTAAAGAATTATTTTTTGAATAATTTACTATAGAAAAGGCAATCCCTGGCGTAATTAAAATTTGCGACACTAAAAAATTATTTTTTGAATAATTTACTATAGAAAAGGCAATCCCTGGCGTAATTAAAATTTGCAACAGTAAAAAATTATTTTTGGCAAAATTTACTATAGAAAAGGCAATCCCTGGCGTATTTAAAATTTGCAACAGTAAAAAATTATTTTTTGAATAATTTACTATAGAAAAGGCAATCCCTGGCGTAATTAAAATTTGCGACACTAAAAAATTATTTTTTGTATAATTTACTATAGAAAATGCAATCCCTGGCGAAATTATAATTTGCGACAGTAAAAAATTATTTTTGGCAAAATTTACTATAGAAAAGGCAATCCCTGGCGTAATTAAAATTTGCGACACTAAAAAATTATTTTTTGAATAATTTACTATAGAAAAGGCAATCCTTGGCGTAATTAAAATTTGCAACAGTAAAAAATTATTTTTTGAATAATTTACTATAGAAAAGGCAATCCCTGGCGTAATTAAAATTTGCGACAGTAACAAATGAATTTTTGCAAAATTTACTATAGAAAAGGCAATCCCTGGCGTAATTAAAATTTGCAACAGTAAAAAATTATTTTTTGAATAATTTACTATAGAAAAGGCAATCCCTGGCTTAATTAAAATTTGCGACAGTAAAAAATTATTTTTTGAATAATTTACTATAGAAAAGGCAATCCCTGGCGTAATTAAAATTTGAGACAGTATAAAATTATTTTTTGAATAATTTACTATAGAAAAGGCAATCCCTGGCGTAATTAAAATTTGCGACACTAAAAAATTATTTTTTGAATAATTTACTATAGAAAAGGCAATCCCTGGCGTAATTAAAATTTGAGACAGTAAAAAATTATTTTTTGAATAATTTACTATAGAAAAGGCAATCCCTGGCGTAGTTATAATTTGCGACAGTAAAAAATTATTTTTGGCAAAATTTACTATAGAAAAGGCAATCCCTGGCGTAATTAAAATTTGCGACACTAAAAAATTATTTTTTGAATAATTTACTATAGAAAAGGCAATCCCTGGCGTAATTATAATTTGCGAGAGTAAAAATTATTTTTGGCAAAATTTACTATAGAAAAGGCAATCCCTGGCGTAATTAAAATTTGCGACAGTAAAAAATTATTTTTTGAATAATTTACTATAGAAAAGGCAATCCCTGGCGTAATTAAAATTTGAGACAGTATAAAATTATTTTTTGAATAATTTACTATAGAAAAGGCAATCCCTGGCGTAATTAAAATTTGCGACACTAAAAAATTATTTTTTGAATAATTTACTATAGAAAAGGCAATCCCTGGCGTAATTAAAATTTGAGACAGTAAAAAATTATTATTTGAATAATTTACTATAGAAAAGGCAATCCCTGGCGTAATTAAAATTTGCAACATTAAAATATTATTTTTTGAATAATTTACTATAGAGAAGGCAATCCCTGGCGTAATTAAAATTTGCAACAGTAAAAAATTATTTTTTGAATAATTTACTATAGAAAAGGCAATCCCTGGCGTAATTAAAATTTGCTACAGTAAAAAATTATTTTTTGCAAAATTTACTATAGAAAAGGCAATCCCTGGCGTAATTAAAATTTGCGACAGTAAAAAATGAATTTTTGAATAATTTACAATAGGAAAGGCAATCCCTGGCGTAATTAAAATTTGAGACAGTATAAAATTATTTTTTGAATAATTTACTATAGAAAAGGCAATCCCTGGCGTAATTAAAATTTGCGACACTAAAAAATTATTTTTTGAATAATTTACTATAGAAAAGGCAATCCCTGGCGTAATTAAAATTTGAGACAGTAAAAAATTATTTTTTGAATAATTTACTATAGAAAAGGCAATCCCTGGCGTAGTTATAATTTGCGACAGTAAAAAATTATTTTTGGCAAAATTTACTATAGAAAAGGCAATCCCTGGCGTAATTAAAATTTGCGACACTAAAAAATTATTTTTTGAATAATTTACTATAGAAAAGGCAATCCCTGGCGTAATTATAATTTGCGAGAGTAAAAAATTATTTTTGGCAAAATTTACTATAGAAAAGGCAATCCCTGGCGTAATTAAAATTTGCGACAGTAAAAAATTATTTTTTGAATAATTTACTATAGAAAAGGCAATCCCTGGCGTAATTAAAATTTGAGACAGTATAAAATTATTTTTTGAATAATTTACTATAGAAAAGGCAATCCCTGGCGTAATTAAAATTTGCGACACTAAAAAATTATTTTTTGAATAATTTACTATAGAAAAGGCAATCCCTGGCGTAATTAAAATTTGAGACAGTAAAAAATTATTATTTGAATAATTTACTATAGAAAAGGCAATCCCTGGCGTAATTAAAATTTGCAACATTAAAATATTATTTTTTGAATAATTTACTATAGAAAAGGCAATCCCTGGCGTAATTAAAATTTGAGCCAGTAAAAAATTATTTTTTGAATAATTTACTATAGAAAAGGCAATCCCTGGCGTAATTATAATTTGCGACAGTAAAAAATTATTTTTGGCAAAATTTACTATAGAAAAGGCAATCCCTGGCGTAATTAAAATTTGCGACAGTATAAAATTATTTTTTGCAAAATTTACTATATAAAAGGCAATCCCTGGCGTAATTATAATTTGCGACAGTAAAAAATTATTTTTTGCAAAATTTACTATAGAAAAGGCAATCCCTGGCGTAATTATAATTTGCGACAGTAAAAAATTATTTTTGGCAAAATTCACTATAGAAAAGGCAATCCCTGGCGTAATTAAAATTTGCGACAGTATAAAATTATTTTTTGCAAAATTTACTATAGAAAAGGCAATCCCTGGCGTAATTAAAATTTGCAACAGTAAAAAATTATTTTTTGAATAATTTACTATAGAAAAGGCAATCCCTGGCCTAATTAAAATTTGCAACAGTAAAAAATTATTTTTTGAATAATTTACTATAGAAAAGGCAATCCCTGGCGTAATTAAAATTTGCGACACTAAACAATTATTTTTTGAATAATTTACTATAGAAAGGCAATCCCTGGCGTAATTAAAATTTGAGACAGTAAAAAATTATTTTTTGAATAATTTACTATAGAAAATGCAATCCCTGGCGTAATTAAAATTTGCGACACTAAACAATTATTTTTTGCAAAATTTACTATAGAAAAGGCAATCCCTGGCGTAATTAAAATTTGCAACAGTAAAAAATTTTTTTTTGAATAATTTACTATAGAAAAGGCAATCCCTGGCGTAATTAAAATTTGCGACAGTAAAAAATTATTTTTTTGCAAAATTTACTATAGAAAAGGCAATCCCTGGCGTAATTAAAATTTGCGACAGTAAAAAATTATTTTTTGCAAAATTTACTATAGAAAAGGCAATCCCTGGCGTAATTAAAATTTGCGACAGTAAAAAATTATTTTTTGATTAATTTACTATAGAAAAGGCAATCCCTGGCGTAATTAAAATTTGCGACAGTATAAAATTATTTTTTGCAAAATTTACTATAGAAAAGGCAATCCCTGGCGTTATTAAAATTTGTGACAGAAAACATTATTTTTTGAATAATTTACTATAGAAAAGGCAATCCCTGGCGTAATTAAAATTTGCGACAGTATAAAATTATTTTTTGAATAATTTACTATAAAAAAGGCAATCCCTGGCGTAATTAAAATTTGCGACAGTAAAAAATAACTTTTTTGAATAATTTACTATAGAAAAGGCAATCCCTTTCGTAATTAAAATTTGCGACACTAAACAATTATTTTTTGAATAATTTACTATAGAAAAGGCAATCCCTGGCGTAGTTAAAATTTGCAACATTAAAAATTATTTTTTTAATAATTTACTATAGAAAAGGCAATCCCTGGCGTAATTAAAATTTGCGACAGTAAAAATTTTTTTTTTTTTGCAAAATTTACTATAGAAAAGGCAATCCCTGGCGTAATTAAAATTTGCGACAGTAAAAAATTAATTTTTGAATAATTTACTATAGAAAAGGCAATCCCTGGCGTAATTAAAATTTGCGACAGTAAAAAATTATTTTTTGCAAAATTTACTATAGAAAAGGTAATCCCTGGCGTAATTAAAATTTGCGACACTAAACAATTATTCTTTGCAAAATTTACTATAGAAAAGGCAATCCCTGGCGTAATTAAAATTTGCGACAGTAAAAAAATTATTTTTTGCAAAATTTACTATAGAAAAGACAATCCCTGGCGTAATTAAAATTTGAGACAGTAAAAAATTATTTTTTGAATAATTTACTATAGAAAAGGCAATCCCTGGCGTAATTAAGATTTGCGACAGTAAAAAATTATTTTTTGAATAATTTACTATAGAAAAGGCAATCCCAGGCGTAATTAAAATTTGCGACAGTAAAAAATTATGTTTTGCAAAATTTACTATAGAAAAGGCAATCCCTGGCGTAATTAAAATTTGCGACAGTAAAAAATTATTTTTTGCAAAATTTACTATAGAAAAGGCAATCCCTGGCGTATTTAAAATGTGCAACAGTAAAAAATTATTTTTTGAATAATTTACTATAGAAAAGGCAATCCTGGCGTAATTAAAATTTGCTACAGTAAAAAATTATTTTTTGCAAAATTTACTATAGAAAAGGCAATCCCTGGCGTAATTAAAATTTGCGACAGTAAAAAATGAATTTTTGAATAATTTACAATAGGAAAGGCAATCCCTGGCGTATTTAAAATTTGCAACAGTAAAAAATTATTTTTTGAATAATTTACTATAGAAAAGGCAATCCCTGGCGTAATTAAAATTTGCGACAGTAAAAAATTATTTTTGAATAATTTACTATAGAAAAGGCAATCCCTGGCGTAATTAAAATTTGCAACAGTAAAAAATTATTTTTTGCAAAATTTACTATAGAAAAGGCAATCCCTGGCGTATTTAAAATTTGCGACAGTAAAAAATTATTTTTTGAATAATTTACTATAGAGAAGGCAATCCCTGACGTAATTAAAATTTGCGACACTAAAAAATTATTTTTTGAATAATTTACTATAGAAAAGGCAGTCCCTGGCGTAATTAAAATTTGCGACACTAAACAATTATTTTTTGCAAATTTACTATAGAAAAGGCAATCCCTGGCGTAATTAAAATTTGAGACAGTAAAAAATTATTTTTTGAATAATTTACTATAGAAAAGGCAATCCCTGGCGTAATTAAAATTTGCAACAGTAAAAAATTATTTTTGGCAAAATTTACTATAGAAAAGGCAATCCCTGGCGTATTTAAAATTTGCAACAGTAAAAAAATTATTTTTGGCATAATTTACTATAGAAAAGGCAATCCCTGGCGTAATTAAAATTTGCGACACTAAAAATTATTTTTTGAATAATTTACTATAGAAAAGGCAATCCCTGGCGTAATTAAAATTTGCAACAGTAAAAAATTATTTTTTGAATAATTTACTATAGAAAAGGCAATCCCTGGCGTAATTAAAATTTGCGACAGTAAAAAATTATTTTTTGAATAATTTACTATAGAAAAGGCAATCCCTGGCGTAATTAAAATTTGCAACAGTAAAAAATTATTTTTTGAATAATTTACTATAGAAAAGGCAATCCCTGGCGTAATTAAAATTTGCGACACTAAAAAATTATTTTTTGAATAATTTACTATAGAAAAGGCAATCCCTGGCGTAATTAAAATTTGCAACAGTAAAAAATTATTTTTGGCAAAATTTACTATAGAAAAGGCAATCCCTGGCGTATTTAAAATTTGCAACAGTAAAAAATTATTTTTTGAATAATTTACTATAGAAAAGGCAATCCCTGGCGTAATTAAATTTGCGACACTAAAAAATTATTTTTTGTATAATTTACTATAGAAAATGCAATCCCTGGCGTAATTATAATTTGCGACAGTAAAAAATTATTTTTGGCAAAATTTACTATAGAAAAGGCAATCCCTGGCGTAATTAAAATTTGCGACACTAAAAAATTATTTTTTGAATAATTTACTATAGAAAAGGCAATCCTGGCGTAATTAAAATTTGCAACAGTAAAAAATTATTTTTTGAATAATTTACTATAGAAAAGGCAATCCCTGGCGTAATTAAAATTTGCGACAGTTACAAATGAATTTTTGCAAAATTTACTATAGAAAAGGCAATCCCTGGCGTAATTAAAATTTGCAACAGTAAAAAATTATTTTTTGAATAATTTACTATAGAAAAGGCAATCCCTGGCTTAATTAAAATTTGCGACAGTAAAAAATTATTTTTTGAATAATTTACTATAGAAAAGGCAATCCCTGGCGTAATTAAAATTTGAGACAGTATAAAATTATTTTTTGAATAATTTACTATAGAAAAGGCAATCCCTGGCGTAATTAAAATTTGCGACACTAAAAAATTATTTTTTGAATAATTTACTATAGAAAAGGCAATCCCTGGCCTAATTAAAATTTGAGACAGTAAAAAATTATTTTTTGAATAATTTACTATAGAAAAGGCAATCCCTGGCGTAGTTATAATTTGCGACAGTAAAAAATTATTTTTGGCAAAATTTACTATAGAAAAGGCAATCCCTGGCGTAATTAAAATTTGCGACACTAAAAAATTATTTTTTGAATAATTTACTATAGAAAAGGCAATCCCTGGCGTAATTATAATTTGCGAGAGTAAAAAATTATTTTTGGCAAAATTTACTATAGAAAAGGCAATCCCCTGGCGTAATTAAAATTTGCGACAGTAAAAAAATATTTTTTGAATAATTTACTATAGAAAAGGCAATCCCTGGCGTAATTAAAATTTGAGACAGTATAAAATTATTTTTGAATAATTTACTATAGAAAAGGCAATCCCTGGCGTAATTAAAATTTGCGACACGTAAAAAATTATGTTTTTGAATAATTTACTATAGAAAAGGCAATCCCTGGCGTAATTAAATTTGAGACAGTAAAAAATTATTTTTTGAATAATTTACTATAGAAAAGGCAATCCCTGGCGTAATTAAAATTTGCAACATTAAAAAAATTATTTTTGAATAATTTACTATAGAGAAGGCAATCCCTGGCGTAATTAAAATTTGCGACAGTAACAAATGAATTTTTGCAAAATTTACTATAGAAAAGGCAATCCCTGGCGTAATTAAAATTTGCAACAGTAAAAAATTATTTTTTGAATAATTTACTATAGAAAAGGCAATCCCTGGCGTAATTAAAATTTGAGACAGTAAAAATTATTTTTTGAATAATTTACTATAGAAAAGGCAATCCCTGGCGTAATTATAATTTGCGACAGTAAAAAATTATTTTTGGCAAAATTTAATATAGAAAAGGCAATCCCTGGCGTAATTAAAATTTGCGACAGTATAAAATTATTTTTTGCAAAATTTACTATACAAAAGGCAATCCCTGGCGTAATTATAATTTGCGACAGTAAAAAATTATTTTTTGCAAAATTTACTATAGGAAAGGCAATCCCTGGCGTAATTATAATTTGCGACAGTAAAAAATTATTTTTGGCAAAATTCACTATAAGGCAATCCCTGGCGTAATTAAAATTTGCGACAGTATAAAATTATTTTTTGCAAAATTTACTATAGAAAAGGCAATCCCTGGCGTAATTAAAATTTGCAACAGTAAAAAATTATTTTTTGAATAATTTACTATAGAAAAGGCAATCCCTGGCCTAATTAAAATTTGCAACAGTAAAAAATTATTTTTTGAATAATTTACAATAGAAAAGGCAATCCCTGGCGTAATTAAAATTTGCGACACTAAACAATTATTTTTTGAATAATTTACTATAGAAAAGGCAATCCCTGGCGTAATTAAAATTTGTGACAGAAAATATTATTTTTTGAATAATTTACTATAGAAAAGGCAATCCCTGGCGTAATTAAAATTTGCGACAGTATAAAATTATTTTTTGAATAATTTACTATAGAAAAGGCAATCCCTGGCGTAATTAAAATTTGCGACAGTAAAAAATAACTTTTTGAATAATTTACTATAGAAAAGGCAATCCCTGGCGTAATTAAAATTTGCGACACTAAACAATTATTTTTTGAATAATTTACTATAGAAAAGGCAATCCCTGGCGTATTTAAAATTTGCAACAGTAAAAAATTATTTTTTGAATAATTTACTATAGAAAAGGCAATCCCTGGCGTAATTAAAATTTGCGACAGTAAAAAATTATTTTTTGCAAAATTTACTATAGAAAAGGCAATCCCTGGCGTAATTAAAATTTGCAACATTAAAAAATTATTTTTTGAATAATTTACTATAGAGAAGGCAATCCCTGGCGTAATTAAAATTTGCGACAGTAACAAATGAATTTTTGCAAAATTTACTATAGAAAAGGCAATCCCTGGCGTAATTAAAATTTGCAACAGTAAAAAATTATTTTTTGAATAATTTACTATAGAAAAGGCAATCCCTGGCGTAATTAAAATTTGAGACAGTAAAAAATTATTTTTGGCAAAATTTACTATAGAAAAGGCAATCCCTGGCGTAATTAAAATTTGCAACAGTAAAAAAATTATTTTTTGAATAATTTACTATAGAAAAGGCAATCCCTGGCGTAATTAAAATTTGAGACAATATAAAATTATTTTTTGAATAATTTACTATAGAAAAGGCAATCCCTGGCGTAATTAAAATTTGCGACACTAAAAAATTATTTTTTGAATAATTTACTATAGAAAAGGCAATCCCTGGCGTAATTAAAATTTGAGACAGTAAAAAATTATTTTTTGAATAATTTACTATAGAAAAGGCAATCCCTGGCGTAATTAAAATTTGAGACAGTATAAAATTATTTTTTGAATAATTTACTATAGAAAAGGCAATCCCTGGCGAAATTAAAATTTGCGACACTAAAAAATTATTTTTGAATAATTTACTATAGAAAAGGCAATCCCTGGCGTAATTAAAATTTGAGACAGTAAAAAATTATTTTTTGAATAATTTACTATAGAAAAGGCAATCCCTGGCGTAATTAAAATTTGCAACATTAAAAAATTATTTTTTGAATAATTTACTATAGAGAAGGCAATCCCTGGCGTAATTAAAATTTGCGACAGTAACAAATGAATTTTTGCAAAATTTACTATAGAAAAGGCAATCCCTGGCGTAATTAAAATTTGCAACAGTAAAAAATTATTTTTTGAATAATTTACTATAGAAAAGGCAATCCCTGGCGTAATTAAAATTTGAGACAGTAAAAAATTATTTTTTGAATAATTTACTATAGAAAAGGCAATCCCTGGCGTAATTATAATTTGCGACAGTAAAAAATTATTTTTGGCAAAATTTAATATAGAAAAGGCAATCCCTGGCGTAATTAAAATTTGCGACAGTATAAAATTATTTTTTGCAAAATTTACTATACAAAAGGCAATCCCTGGCGTAATTATAATTTGCGACAGTAAAAAATTATTTTTTGCAAAATTTACTATAGGAAAGGCAATCCCTGGCGTAATTATAATTTGCGACAGTAAAAATTATTTTTGGCAAAATTCACTATAGAAAAGGCAATCCCTGGCGTAATTAAAATTTGCGACAGTATAAAATTATTTTTTGCAAAATTTACTATAGAAAAGGCAATCCCTGGCGTAATTAAAATTTGCAACAGTAAAAAATTATTTTTTGAATAATTTACTATAGAAAAGGCAATCCCTGGCCTAATTAAAATTTGCAACAGTAAAAAATTATTTTTTGAATAATTTACTATAGAAAAGGCAATCCCTGGCGTAATTAAAATTTGCGACACTAAACAATTATTTTTTGAATAATTTACTATAGAAAAGGCAATCCCTGGCGTAATTAAAATTTGTGACAGAAAACATTATTTTTTGAATAATTTACTATAGAAAAGGCAATCCCTGGCGTAATTAAAATTTGCGACAGTATAAAATTATTTTTTGAATAATTTACTATAGAAAAGGCAATCCCTGGCGTAATTAAAATTTGCGACAGTAAAAAATAACTTTTTGAATAATTTACTATAGAAAAGGCAATCCCTGGCGTAATTAAAATTTGCGACACTAAACAATTATTTTTTGAATAATTTACTATAGAAAAGGCAATCCCTGGCGTATTTAAAATTTGCAACAGTAAAAAATTATTTTTTGAATAATTTACTATAGAAAAGGCAATCCCTGGCGTAATTAAAATTTGCGACAGTAAAAAATTATTTTTTGCAAAATTTACTATAGAAAAGGCAATCCCTGGCGTAATTAAAATTTGCGACAGTAAAAAATTAATTTTTGAATAATTTACTATAGAAAAGGCAATCCCTGGCTTAATTAAAATTTGCGACAGTAAAAAATTATTTTTTGCAAAATTTACTATAGAAAAGGCAATCCCTGGCGTAATTAAAATTTGCGACACTAAACAATTATTCTTTGCAAAATTTACTATAGAAAAGGCAATCCCTGGCGTAATTAAAATTTGCGACAGTAAAAAATTATTTTTTGCAAAATTTACTATAGAAAAGGCAATCCCTGGCGTAATTAATATTTGAGACAGTAAAAAATTATTTTTTGAATAATTTACTATAGAAAAGGCAATCCCTGGCGTAATTAAGATTTGCGACAGTAAAAAATTATTTTTTGAATAATTTACTATAGAAAAGGCAATCCCAGGCGTAATTAAAATTTGCGACAGTAAAAAATTATTTTTGCAAAATTTACTATAGAAAAGGCAATCCCTGGCGTAATTAAAATTTGCGACAGTAAAAAATTATTTTTTGCAAAATTTACTATAGAAAAGGCAATCCCTGGCGTATTTAAAATGTGCAACAGTAAAAAATTATTTTTTGAATAATTTACTATAGAAGAGGCAATCCCTGGCGTAATTAAAATTTGCTACAGTAAAAAATTATTTTTTGCAAAATTTACTATAGAAAAGGCAATCCCTGGCGTAATTAAAATTTGCGACAGTAAAAAATGAATTTTTGAATAATTTACAATAGGAAAGGCAATCCCTGGCGTATTTAAAATTTGCAACAGTAAAAAATTATTTTTTGAATAATTTACTATAGAAAAGGCAATCCCTGGCGTAATTAAAATTTGCGACAGTAAAAAATTATTTTTTGAATAATTTACTATAGAAAAGGCAATCCCTGGCGTAATTAAAATTTGCAACAGTAAAAAATTATTTTTTGCAAAATTTACTATAGAAAAGGCAATCCATGGCGTATTTAAAATTTGCGACAGTAAAAAATTATTTTTTGAATAATTTACTATAGAAAAGGCAATCCCTGGCGTAATTAAAATTTGCGACACTAAACAATTATTTTTTGAATAATTTACTATAGAAAAGGCAATCCCTGGCGTAATTAAAATTTGAGACAGTAAAAAATTATTTTTTGAATAATTTACTATAGAAAAGGCAATCCCTGGCGTAATTAAAATTTGCGACAGTAAAAAATTATTTTTTGAATAATTTACTATAGTAAAGGCAATCCCTGGCGTAATTAAAATTTGCAACAGTAAAAAATTATTTTTTGAATAATTTACTATAGAAAAGGCAATCCCTGGCGTAATTAAAATTTGCGACAGTAAAAAATTATTTTTTGCAAAATTTACTATAGAAAAGGCAATCCCTGGCGTAATTAAAATTTGAGACAGTAAAAAATTATTTTTTGAATAATTTACTATGGAAAAGGCAATCCCTGGCGTAATTAAAATTTGCGACACTAAACAATTATTTTTTGCAAAATTTACTATAGAAAAGGCAATCCCTGGCGTAATTAAAATTTGCAACAGTAAAAAATTATTTTTTGAATAATTTACTATAGAAAAGGCAATCCCTGGCGTAATTAAAATTTGCGACAGTAAAAAATTATTTTTTGCAAAATTTACTATAGAAAAGGCAATCCCTGGCGTAATTAAAATTTGCGACAGTAAAAAATTATTTTTTGCAAAATTTACTATAGAAAAGGCAATCCCTGGCGTAATTAAAATTTGCGACAGTAAAAAATTATTTTTTGAATAATTTACTATAGAAAAGGCAATCCCTGGCGTAATTAAAATTTGCGACAGTATAAAATTATTTTTTGCAAAATTTACTATAGAAAAGGCAATCCCTGACGTAATTAAAATTTGTGACAGAAAAAATTATTTTTTGAATAATTTACTATAAAAAAGGCAATCCCTGGCGTAATTAAAATTTGCGAGAGTATAAAATTATTTTTTGAATAATTTACTATAGAAAAGGCAATCCCTGGCGTAATTAAAATTTGTGAGAGAAAAAAATATTTTTGAATAATTTACTATAGAAAAGGCAATCCCTGGCGTATTTAAAATTTGCAACAGTAAAAAATTATTTTTTGCAAAATTTACTATAGAAAAGGCAATCCCTGGCGTAATTATAATTTGCGACAGTAAAAATTTATTTTTGAATAATTTACTATAGAAAAGGCAATCCCTGGCGTAATTAAAATTTGCGACACTAAACAATTATTTTTTGCAAAATTTACTATACAAAAGCAATCCCTGGCGTAATTAAAATTTGCGACAGTAAAAAATTATTTTTTGCAAAATTTACTATAGAAAGGCAATCCCTGGCGTAATTAAAATTTGCGACACTAAAAAATTATTTTTTGAATAATTTACTATAGAAAAGGCAATTCCTGGCGTAATTAAAATTTGCGACACTAAACAATTATTTTTTGCAAAATTTACTATAGAAAAGGCAATCCCTGGCGTAATTAAAATTTGCGACACTAAAAAATTATTTTTTGAATAATTTACTATAGAAAAGGCAATCCCTGGCGTAATTAAAATATGAGACAGTAAACAATTATTTTTTGAATAATTTACTATAGAAAAGGCAATCCCTGGGGTAATTAAAATTTGCAACAGTAAAAAATTATTTTTTGAATAATTTACTATAGAAAAGGCAATCCCTGGCGTAATTAAAATTTGCGACAGTAAAAAATTATTTTTTGCAAAATTTACTATAGAAAAGGCAATCCCTGGCGTAATTAAAACTTGCGACAGTAAAAAATTATTTTTTGCAAAATTTACTATAGAAAAGGCAATCCCTGGCGTAATTAAAATTTGCGACAATAAACAATTATTTTTTGCAAAATTTACTATACAAAAGGCAATCCCTGGAGTATTTAAAATTTGCGACAGTAAAAAATTATTTTTTGCAAAATTTACTATAGAAAAGGCAATCCCTGGCGTAATTAAAATTTGCGACAGTAAAAAATTATTTTTTGAATAATTTACTATAGAAAAGGCAATCCCTGGCGTAATAAAAATTTGCGACACTAAACAATTATTTTTTGCAAAATTTACTATAGAAAAGGCAATCCCTGGCGTAATTAAAATTTGCGACAGTAAAAAATGAATTTTTGAATAATTTACTATAGAAAAGGCAGTCCCTGGCGTAATTAAAATTTGCGACAGTAAAAAATTATTTTTTGCAAAATTTACTATAGAAAAGGCAATCCCTGGCGTAATTAAAATTTGCGACAGTAAAAAATTATTTTTTGCAATATTTACTATAGAAAAGGCAATCCCTGGCGTAATTAAAATTTGAGACAGTAAAAAATTATTTTTTGAATAATTTAATATAGAAAAGGCAATCCCTGGCGTAATTAAAATTTGCGACAGTATAAAATTATTTTTTGCAAAATTTACTATAGAAAAGGCAATCCCTGGCGTAATTAAAATTTGTGACAGAAAAAATTATTTTTTGAATAATTTACTATAGAAAAGGCAATCCCTGGCGTATTTAAAATTTGCGAGAGTATAAAATTATTTTTTGAATAATTTACTATAGAAAAGGCAATCCCTGGCGTAATTAAAATTTGCGACACTAAACAATTATTTTTTGTAAAATTTACTATACAAAAGGCAATCCCTGGCGTAATTAAAATTTGCGACAGTAAAAAATTATTTTTTGCAAAATTTACTATAGAAAAGGCAATCCCTGGCGTAATTAAAATTTGCGACACTAAAAAATTATTTTTTGAATAATTTACTATAGAAAAGGCAACTCCTGGCGTAATTAAAATTTGCGACACTAAACAATTATTTTTTGCAAAATTTACTATAGAAAAGGCAATCCCTGGCGTAATTAAAATTTGTGACAGAAATAATTATTTTTTGAATAATTTACTATAGAAAAGGCAATCCCTGGCGTAATTAAAATTTGAGACAGTAAACAATTATTTTTTGAATAATTTACTATAGAAAAGGCAATCCCTGGCGTAATTAAAATTTGCAACAGTAAAAAATTATTTTTTGAATAATTTACTATAGAAAAGGCAATCCCTGGCGTAATTAAAATTTGCGACAGTAAAAATTATTTTTTGCAAAATTTACTTAAGAAAAGGCAATCCCTGGCGTATTTAAAATTTGCAACAGTAAAAAATTATTTTTTGAATAATTTACTATAGAAAAGGCAATCCCTGGCGTAATTAAAATTTGCGACAATAAACAATTATTTTTTGAATAATTTACTATAGAAAAGGCAATCCCTGGCGTAATTAAAATTTGAGACAGTAAAAAATTATTTTTTGAATAATTTACTATAGAAAAGGCAATCCCTGGCGTATTTAAAATTTGAGACAGTAAAAAATTAATTTTTGCAAAATTTACTATAGAAAAGGCAATCCCTGGCGTAATTATAATTTGCGACAGAAAAAATTATTTTTTGAATAATTTACTATAGAAAAGGCAATCCCTGGCGTAATTAAAATTTGAGACAGTAAACAATTATTTTTTGAATAATTTGCTATAGAAAAGGCAATCCCTGGCGTAATTAAAATTTGCAACAGTAAAAAATTATTTTTTGAATAATTTACTATAGAAAAGGCAATCCCTGGCGTAATTAAAATTTGCGACAGTAAAAAATTATTTTTTGCAAAATTTACTATAGAAAAGGCAATCCCTGGCGTAATTAAAACTTGCGACAGTAAAAAATTATTTTTTGCAAAATTTACTATAGAAAAGGCAATCCCTGGCGTAATTAAAATTTGCGACACTAAACAATTATTTTTTGCAAAATTTACTATACAAAAGGCAATCCCTGGCGTATTTAAAATTTGCGGCAGTAAAAAATTATTTTTTGCAAAATTTACTATAGAAAAGGCAATCCCTGGCGTAATTAAAATTTGCGACAGTAAAAAATTATTTTTTGCAAAATTTACTATAGAAAAGGCAATCCCTGGCGTAATTAAAATTTGCGACAGTAAAAAATTATTTTTTGAATAATTTACTATAGAAAAGGCAATCCCTGGCGTAATTAAAATTTGCGACAGTATAAAATTATTTTTTGCAAAATTTTCTATAGAAAAGGCAATCCCTGGCGTAATTAAAATTTGTGACAGAAAAAATTATTTTTTGAATAATTTACTATAAAAAAGGCAATCCCTATCGTAATTAAAATTTGCGAGAGTATAAAATTATTTTTTGAATAATTTACTATAGAAAAGGCAATCCCTGGCGTAATTAAAATTTGTGAGAGAAAAAAATATTTTTTGAATAATTTACTATAGAAAAGGCAATCCCTGGCGTATTTAAAATTTGCAACAGTAAAAAATTATTTTTTGCAAAATTTACTATAGAAAAGGCAATCCCTGGCGTAATTATAATTTGCGACAGTAAAAATTTATTTTTGAATAATTTACTATAGAAAAGGCAATCCCTGGCGTAATTAAAATTTGAGACAGTAAACAATTATTTTTTGAATAATTTACTATAGAAAAGGCAATCCCTGGCGTAATTAAAATTTGCAACAGTAAAAAATTATTTTTTGAATAATCTACTATAGAAAAGGCAATCCCTGGCGTATTTAAAATTTGAGACAGTAAAAAATTAATTTTTGCAAAATTTACTATAGAAAAGGCAATCCCTGGCGTAATTATAATTTGCGACAGAAAAAATTATTTTTTGAATAATTTACTATAGAAAAGGCAATCCGTGGCGTAATTAAAATTTGAGACAGTAAACAATTATTTTTTGAATAATTTGCTATAGAAAAGGCAATCCCTGGCGTAATTAAAATTTGCAACAGTAAAAAATTATTTTTTGAATAATTTACTATAGAAAAGGCAATCCCTGGCGTAATTAAAATTTGAGACAGTAAAAAATTATTTTTTGAATAATTTACTATAGAAAAGACAATCCCTGGCGTAATTAAAATTTGCGACACTAAACAATTATTTTTTGCAAAATTTACTATAGAAAAGGCAATCCCTGGCGTAATTAAAATTTGCAACAGTAAAAAATTATTTTTTGAATAATTTACTATAGAAAAGGCAATCCCTGGCGTAATTAAAATTTGCGACAGTAAAAAATTATTTTTTGCAAAATTTACTATAGAAAAGGCAATCCCTGGCGTAATTAAAATTTGCGACAGTAAAAAATTATTTTTTGCAAAATTTACTATAGAAAAGGCAATCCCTGGCGTAATTAAAATTTGCGACAGTAAAAAATTATTTTTTGAATAATTTACTATAGAAAAGGCAATCCCTGGCGTAATTAAAATTTGCGACAGTATAAAATTATTTTTTGCAAAATTTACTATAGAAAAGGCAATCCCTGGCGTAATTAAAATTTGTGACAGAAAAAATTATTTTTTGAATAATTTACTATAAAAAAGGCAATCCCTGGCGTAATTAAAATTTGCGAGAGTATAAAATTATTTTTTGAATAATTTACTATAGAAAAGGCAATCTCTGGCGTAATTAAAATTTGTGAGAGAAAAAAATATTTTTTGAATAATTTACTATAGAAAAGGCAATCCCTGGCGTATTTAAAATTTGCAACAGTAAAAAATTATTGTTTGCAAAATTTACTATAGAAAAGGCAATCCCTGGCGTAATTATAATTTGCGACAGTAAAAATTTATTTTTGAATAATTTACTATAGAAAAGGCAATCCCTGGCGTAATTAAAATTTGAGACAGTAAAAAATTATTTTTTGCAAAATTTACTATAGAAAAGGCAATCCCTGGCGTATTTAAAATTTGAGACAGTAAAAAATTAATTTTTGCAAAATTTACTATAGAAAAGGCAATCCCTGGCGTAATTAAAATTTGCGACACTAAACAATTATTTTTTGCAAAATTTACTATACAAAAGGCAATCCCTGGCGTAATTAAAATTTGCGACAGTAAAAAATTATTTTTTGCAAAATTTACTATAGAAAGGCAATCCCTGGCGTAATTAAAATTTGCGACACTAAAAAATTATTTTTTGAATAATTTACTATAGAAAAGGCAATTCCTGGCGTAATTAAAATTTGCGACACTAAACAATTATTTTTTGCAAAATTTACTATAGAAAAGGCAATCCCTGGCGTAATTAAAATTTGTGACAGAAAAAATTATTTTTTGAATAATTTACTATAGAAAAGGCAATCCCTGGCGTAATTAAAATTTGAGACAGTAAACAATTATTTTTTGAATAATTTACTATAGAAAAGGCAATCCCTGGCGTAATTAAAATTTGCGACAGTAAAAAATTATTTTTTGAATAATTTACTATAGAAAAGGCAATCCCTGGCGTAATTAAAATTTGCGACACTAAACAATTATTTTTTGCAAAATTTACTATAGAAAAGGCAATCCCTGGCGTAATTAAAATTTGCGACAGTAAAAAATGAATTTTTGAATAATTTACTATAGAAAAGGCAGTCCCTGGCGTAGTTAAAATTTGCGACAGTAAAAAATTATTTTTTGCAAAATTTACTATAGAAAAGGCAATCCCTGGCGTAATTAAAATTTGCGACAGTAAAAAATTATTTTTTGCAAAATTTACTATAGAAAAGGCAATCCCTGGCGTAATTAAAATTTGCGACAGTAAAAAATTATTTTTTGAATAATTTAATATAGAAAAGGCAATCCCTGGCGTAATTAAAATTTGCGACAGTATAAAATTATTTTTTGCAAAATTTACTATAGAAAAGGCAATCCCTGGCGTAATTAAAATTTGTGACAGAAAAAATTATTTTTTGAATAATTTACTATAGAAAAGGCAATCCCTGGCGTATTTAAAATTTGCGAGAGTATAAAATTATTTTTTGAATAATTTACTATAGAAAAGGCAATCCCTGGCGTAATTAAAATTTGTGAGAGAAAAAAATATTTTTTGAATAATTTACTATAGAAAAGGCAATCCCTGGCGTATTTAAAATTTGCAACAGTAAAAAATTATTTTTTGCAAAATTTACTATAGAAAAGGCAATCCCTGGCGTAATTATAATTTGCGACAGTAAAAATTTATTTTTGAATAATTTACTATAGAAAAGGCAATCCCTGGCGTAATTAAAATTTGCGACACTAAACAATTATTTTTTGCAAAATTTACTATACAAAAGGCAATCCCTGGCGTAATTAAAATTTGCGACAGTAAAAAATTATTTTTTGCAAAATTTACTATAGAAAGGCAATCCCTGGCGTAATTAAAATTTACGACACTAAAAAATTATTTTTTGAATAATTTACTATAGAAAAGGCAATTCCTGGCGTAATTAAAATTTGCGACACTAAACAATTATTTTTTGCAAAATTTACTATAGAAAAGGCAATCCCTGGCGTAATTAAAATTTGTGACAGAAAAAATTATTTTTTGAATAATTTACTATAGAAAAGGCAATCCCTGGCGTAATTAAAATTTGAGACAGTAAACAATTATTTTTTGAATAATTTACTATAGAAAAGGCAATCCCTGGGGTAATTAAAATTTGCAACAGTAAAAAATTATTTTTTGAATAATTTACTATAGAAAAGGCAATCCCTGGCGTAATTAAAATTTGCGACAGTAAAAAATTATTTTTTGCAAAATTTACTATAGAAAAGGCAATCCCTGGCGTAATTAAAACTTGCGACAGTAAAAAATTATTTTTTGCAAAATTTACTATAGAAAAGGCAATCCCTGGCGTAATTAAAATTTGCGACACTAAACAATTATTTTTTGCAAAATTTACTATACAAAAAGCAATGCCTGGAGTATTTAAAATTTGCGACAGTAAAAAATTATTTTTTGCAAAATTTACTATAGAAAAGGCAATCCCTGGCGTAATTAAAATTTGCGACAGTAAAAAATTATTTTTTGAATAATTTACTATAGAAAAGGCAATCCCTGGCGTAATAAAAATTTGCGAGACTAAACAATTATTTTTTGCAAAATTTACTATAGAAAAGGCAATCCCTGGCGTAATTAAAATTTGCGACAGTAAAAAATGAATTTTTGAATAATTTACTATAGAAAAGGCAGTCCCTGGCGTAATTAAAATTTGCGACAGTAAAAAATTATTTTTTGCAAAATTTACTATAGAAAAGGCAATCCCTGGCGTAATTAAAATTTGCGACAGTAAAAAATTATTTTTTGCAAAATTTACTATAGAAAAGGCAATCCCTGGCGTAATTAAAATTTGAGACAGTAAAAAATTATTTTTTGAATAATTTAATATAGAAAAGGCAATCCCTGGCGTAATTAAAATTTGCGACAGTATAAAATTATTTTTTGCAAAATTTACTATAGAAAAGGCAATCCCTGGCGTAATTAAAATTTGTGACAGAAAAAATTATTTTTTGAATAATTTACTATAGAAAAGGCAATCCCTGGCGTATTTAAAATTTGCGAGAGTATAAAATTATTTTTTGAATAATTTACTATAGAAAAGGCAATCCCTGGCGTAATTAAAATTTGCGACACTAAACAATTATTTTTTGTAAAATTTACTATACAAAAGGCAATCCCTGGCGTAATTAAAATTTGCGACACTAAACAATTATTTTTTGCAAAATTTACTATACAAAAGGCAATCCCTGGCGTATTTAAAATTTGCGGCAGTAAAAAATTATTTTTTGCAAAATTTACTATAGAAAAGGCAATCCCTGGCGTAATTAAAATTTGCGACAGTAAAAAATTATTTTTTGCAAAATTTACTATAGAAAAGGCAATCCCTGGCGTAATTAAAATTTGCGACAGTAAAAAATTATTTTTTGAATAATTTACTATAGAAAAGGCAATCCCTGGCGTAATTAAAATTTGCGACAGTATAAAATTATTTTTTGCAAAATTTACTATAGAAAAGGCAATCCCTGGCGTAATTAAAATTTGTGACAGAAAAAATTATTTTTTGAATAATTTACTATAAAAAAGGCAATCCCTGGCGTAATTAAAATTTGCGAGAGTATAAAATTATTTTTTGAATAATTTACTATAGAAAAGGCAATCCCTGGCGTAATTAAAATTTGTGAGAGAAAAAAATATTTTTTGAATAATTTACTACAGAAAAGGCAATCCCTGGCGTATTTAAAATTTGCAACAGTAAAAAATTATTTTTTGCAAAATTTACTATAGAAAAGGCAATCCCTGGCGTAATTATAATTTGCGACAGTAAAAATTTATTTTTGAATAATTTACTATAGAAAAGGCAATCCCTGGCGTAATTAAAATTTGAGACAGTAAACAATTATTTTTTGAATAATTTACTATAGAAAAGGCAATCCCTGGCGTAATTAAAATTTGCGACACTAAACAATTATTTTTTGCATAATTTACTATAGAAAAGGCAATCCCTGGCGTAATTAAAATTTGCAACAGTAAAAAATTATTTTTTGAATAATTTACTATAGAAAAGGCAATCCCTGGCGTAATTAAAATTTGCGACAGTAAAAAATTATTTTTTGCAAAATTTACTATAGAAAAGGCAATCCCTGGCGTAATTAAAATTTGCGACAGTAAAAAATTATTTTTTGCAAAATTTACTATAGAAAAGGCAATACCTGGCGTAATTAAAATTTGCGACAGTAAAAAATTATTTTTTGAATAATTTACTATAGAAAAGGCAATCCCTGGCGTAATTAAAATTTGCGACAGTATAAAATTATTTTTTGCAAAATTTACTATAGAAAAGGCAATCCCTGGCGTAATTAAAATTTGTGACAGAAAAAATTATTTTTTGAATAATTTACTATAAAAAAGGCAATACCTGGCGTAATTAAAATTTGCGAGAGTATAAAATTATTTTTTGAATAATTTACTATAGAAAAGGCAATCCCTGGCGTAATTAAAATTTGTGAGAGAAAAAAATATTTTTTGAATAATTTACTATAGAAAAGGCAATCCCTGGCGTATTTAAAATTTGCAACAGTAAAAAATTATTTTTTGCAAAATTTACTATAGAAAAGGCAATCCCTGGCGTAATTATAATTTGCGACAGTAAAAATTTATTTTTGAATAATTTACTATAGAAAAGGCAATCCCTGGCGTAATTAAAATTTGAGACAGTAAAAAATTATTTTTTGCAAAATTTACTATAGAAAAGGCAATCCCTGGCGTATTTAAAATTTGAGACAGTAAAAAATTAATTTTTGCAAAATTTACTATAGAAAAGGCAATCCCTGGCGTATTTAAAATTTGCGAGAGTATAAAATTATTTTTTGAATAATTTACTATAGAAAAGGCAATCCCTGGCGTAATTAAAATTTGCGACACTAAACAATTATTTTTTGTACAATTTACTATACAAAAGGCAATCCCAGGCGTAATTAAAATTTGCGACAGTAAAAAATTATTTTTTGCAAAATTTACTATAGAAAAGGCAATCCCTGGCGTAATTAAAATTTGCGACACTAAAAAATTATTTTTTGAATAATTTACTATAGAAAAGGCAATTCCTGGCGTAATTAAAATTTGCGACACTAAACAATTATTTTTTGCAAAATTTACTATAGAAAAGGCAATCCCTGGCGTAATTAAAATTTGTGACAGAAAAAATTATTTTTTGAATAATTTACTATAGAAAAGGCAATCCCTGGCGTAATTAAAATTTGAGACAGTAAACAATTATTTTTTGAATAATTTACTATAGAAAAGGCAATCCCTGGCGTATTTAAAATTTGAGACAGTAAAAAATTAATTTTTGCAAAATTTACTATAGAAAAGGCAATCCCTGGCGTAATTATAATTTGCGACACAAAAAATTATTTTTTGAATAATTTACTATAGAAAAGGCAATCCCTGGCGTAATTAAAATTTGAGACAGTAAACAATTATTTTTTGAATAATTTGCTATAGAAAAGGCAATCCCTGGCGTAATTAAAATTTGCAACAGTAAAAAATTATTTTTTGAATAATTTACTATAGAAAAGGCAATCCCTGGCGTAATTAAAATTTGCGACAGTAAAAAATTATTTTTTGCAAAATTTACTATAGAAAAGGCAATCCCTTTCGTAATTAAAACTTGCGACAGTAAAAAATTATTTTTTGCAAAATTTACTATAGAAAAGGCAATCCCTGGCGTAATTAAAATTTGCGACACTAAACAATTATTTTTTGCAAAATTTACTATAGAAAAGGCAATCCCTGGCGTAATTAAAATTTGCAACAATAAAAAATT